>MU127859.1:42537-174353 GCA_014904975.1 Marasmius fiardii PR-910
AATATCAAATTCGTCGGTGTATCTTTAATTCCTAGGGTGTCCTGCTCTCGCAGTACCAACTCTTCGTGGCATATCCCTGGTGCTTGTTATATATATCTTTGTGGCTCTTCCTGAAAGTCTAATACCTGTTATATAGGCAAGGGACACTGTCTAGACTTTCAAGGAGTCACGATTATGGATCCACAAGTGTCCATGCGCCACTTTCGGAGTTAACCGAGAGGGTACTCATGCGCTCCACTTGTGTGAGTCATCATATGAAGCCAATCAGGTTCGTCTGATTATGCATCAGGTTTAACTGTTTCCACAGCTATGTCAGACCGTTTCTAGGTCGTTGTATCGGCCGATGGTTCGGTCATATACGGTATTCAGAAGGTTCCCATTGCCAAGTTCGAATCCCCTTGGTCGCAGGTCTGTATATGGTAGTTTTAATGGTTCCTCCAGTTATATAACCTTATAGAACGTCTACCCAGGTTTGTAGCTTGTTCTATAATAGCACGCTAACTCTTGGACAGCCTATAGAAGGTCCTACATGTTTTGGACTATCCCATAGCTCTTAGTCTGAAGAGTAATCATCTTATATACCCACGAACTATGATAGCATTTGAAGCCTATCAGTAGTCTTTTGATATTAGACGCTTCATATAACAGTGTACTGCTTTAACTGGCTGCTCGGGGCTCACACCAGTTCTTATATAGCCATGTTATCTTTGTCCTCTGTTCAGGATGTGGCAAATTCGGTTTATATTGGGTACTTAGCGTTACTGTCATTACACCGGTACTGAAGTGCTGAGATTATTCAAAATGGGTGACTAACCATTTCGAACCTCGCTCTGCGAAATTAGCAAGCAAAGGAGAAGAGCTTTTTCCAGCCGCTCTCTGCTCAGAAAGCGGTGTGAAATCAACCCATTCTCTACTTTTTGTAAACTAGGCTTGATCGGTATGTGGATCCCCCGAAATGAACAATGTGAGGGACCTGGATGGGCTTTACTTACATTAAGCAATAACCTCATAACTATTTCCCCTTGCATACTGATAACCACAGGATTGGATCCGATACTACAACACAGTTTCATAGGATTTATTCAAGAACTCCCAACAATTTGTTAAAGTTTGAAATGTGGAATCTCATACTGTGACCACTCTCCTGTTGGAATGATCTACCTGCCATTACAAGTACCACAATGGAAACTCCAATGTCAGTGGACAATGGAGGCAATGTATACCATTGATCTCTTCAATCACTTTGTGGAGTATATGTTAAGCCTGAAATGCTACCCTCTACACTAGAGATGGCTGACACCCAACAACAAAGTCTCTATTGGTAAATTCTGAAAAAACTCAAGTATTCCTGGTCTTTGCTACCCCCACAGCATGTTAACACTTCCCCTGAGTTTCATAGACATTTATATTACAAGTTTCCAAGTTATTCTACTGACTCCAACCATTCTGGTTAAAAGCTGTGAGTACTTACAACCTTTGATAATTCACATTGATGAAGAAGCCTTTTAATTAGTCTCACTATCTGTTACATCATATTCTGTTGTAGTTGCTTGAAAGATCCCTATACACTTGAGGGTTTGTTCAAGATCTACTACAACTTCCAGTGAGACTTCAGTGACTTCTCATATCTACAATGGTGATAATGATGGAAGCAGGTATCACAGTGTGGTTAAGATGCTGCTCTAAAGGTAGAACTTGTATTCTCATCATGACTCGAGTAAACTGCAGACTCTTGAGCTGTAAGAAATGATTCAGTGTAATCGACTTCAAAAATTCATTGAATATCCCCACTGCCCCAACAAGGCTGTGGCAAGGTTACTGTCTAACTTCCATCATACTGAGCTATATGACTTTCAAACAGTGACTCTCTGCTTTTTATGCATTGCCAATAGATGAACATGGAAGCATGACTATGTAAAAAAGATCATTGTTAGGAAAATCAGTAGAAGTGAAAACACCCTTACACAAGATACACAAGCAAAGTGATAAACTTCCTGTTGGCATATTGAGATGACATATTCCAGTTCAAAGTCACCAGATACAACACCACCATCTCCAGACTGGCAGCTTTTCCCCCCCGGAATTGACAACCACACCAGTCATAGCAGGTATAGTTGTTCTAAGCACCAGAATAAGATGAAGAATAGGTAAATACTAGAAGAGTTGTAAAGCTACCAAACCAGACTATGCCAAGCACAAATGTTGAGATGCAGTTAAAAAAGCTCATGTGAAAGTGTCTATGACTCTAATAGGACATTGTTGGGATTTAAGTCCCAGATTAGATAGATTTGCATGAAAGCAAAAAGAAAGCTTTACAGAACTTGAGCCTATAGCCAGGTGATCATTGAAAATACTGAGACAACGCTGATTACAACCACTAATGGATAGTAAAAGTAATAATCAACTTGAGTATAATAGGGTTGTAGATTATCAAGATTCAACTTGGCTTTGTGCAATATTGAAGATCCTATGGAACTGAAGGTTGAAAATTGTTGGATTTCGGGGTGTGAGTGATTAGATGATGAGGATTAAGGAAGGTCTGTAATTTCACTGAATGTTAAGATTGGCTTGAATTAGGACAAACCAATGAGGGAGCCCACTGTCTATCTACATCTTTATATACTCTACCATGTATCTAGAATGTTCTATAATAAGTGAGAATGCTGAGTAAAAAGCTTGGAGCTTGAGTCACTACAGATATTGGTGAAGGTACTCACACAGGTTTGCTGCTTCCACAGCCCGAATCTCAACAGAAATTCCAAATTGCTTAGTGAAAATGGAACCATGATAAGTAATGGAAAAGAAAGGAGGAAGATGAGCCCTGAGAAGTGTTGGAAATGTGGCCTTGGCTGCAAACACCTGAACTTCCTGTTTTTCTTTACTTCCATGTAAAACTCCCAGTTGATACCTGCTTCAATTTTAATTAGTTTCATAGTTGATCAGTTACTCACTGTTAGACTTTGAGTACTACAAAGACCATAGATAATCATTGAATGAAGGAGGAGACAACAACTTCCACTTTTGTAACAAGTAAAGAATGATATCATTATGTATCAATGCCAAACAAACTCAATGCTACTTACAGTAAAGTACTATTCACACCCTCATGGTGGTATGCCATCAGGAGCAACAGGTCAGCTTCTGGAGTCTAGAAAGGGTCACCGGCTTTGGTAACGAATGTTCGGTGTTCATAGACTTCTTGACGGGGCAGAACACCAGACTATGGTACCTGTTTATTGGCAACCTAAAGGTGATCGTGATGGGCAAGTGATCATTCCCAGCAGTACAATAAGACGTGATTAAACGGTGCTTTCGGGGAGTGAATACACTACTTTCAAGTCATCCGAGCTTTGAACTTGATATCGGAAATTGGGTTATAGTATCATCACCCCAAAAATGGTGACATTCTTTAGTGTATTGGTACACCCAATTCCCAAGTTTCAATGTAAATTTTAAAGTCCACTTGGAAGGGAAGTGATGTTTGGCATGAAATTACCACCAAAAACACAGTGAAACACACTCCTCACCTGTACTGACAATGTACCGAGGTGACAACACTGATCAAGTCATACTTACTGAAAACAACTTTCGAGGGTTCAGAAGTTGGAACTTGATATATACAATCATCTACCACCCAATGGCGCATAATTATGTAGACAGCCTCCGATCCTCACCTCACCCTCTAAAAGCTCATGAAAACAGAAGTTCTACCTTCCCTCACTCGAATTCTCCAGGAGAAAGATACAAAGTAGATCATTTTCCTCATCAGATAAGCTGAGACAGCTCGGATGTGAAGGATATAATGGCTGACACAGCCCACCAGTGGTTCGAACCTCTAGGGTGATTCCTCCACAAGCCAAGTCTTGTAGACACTTGCTGACTTTGTAGTCAGAAGTAAAGTCAAAGACCAGATTTCCGCCGTCAAAAATATCATCCGGGATTGTCAACCGGATGTCAAGCTCTACATCATTAGTCTGTTTCCTCTTACTGAAAGCAAATTTGACCTGTGTAGGAATAAGAACAACTGTTTGTCAGCCGGCATTTACAGTAACAAAATACAAAAGGCAAAAGATGACCTTTGTTTTCCCTTGTCCCGCCAGATCACGGAAAACTCTGAGAAGCCATGGAATCTGCTGTACATCACAGATGTGTGGAAATTTTTCTCTTGGAACATCAATTGTCTGACCAGCTTTCTTGAACTCGGCGGCAACTGAATCTTCGATTGATGTATCAGTGGCCATCTCTTCAGCCTTGGAATTGGCAAAAGCAAGTCGGCGGAGTATATTCCTGTGCCAGCTAAAGAGGGGACCACAATCCGGAAGCGAAACACAGCCTCTAAGTTTGCAAAACCGACATTGGAAAAGAAGCTAGGGACACAACATACCTTTGTTCATTCATTGGCTCTTCATCCACCCACGACTCTGTGATGTAACGAGTCAACCGATCCTTCACATAACAGTACCCTGAGCTCTTCGGCTCTTCAAACACATTCAACTCCACTCCAAAGACCATTTTGAGTTCATTCTCGTACATGTGATTCCAAGATTGTTCAAACAACGGTTCGGGTAGGAAATCCAGACCAGTCAGGTCAGGAATAGCTTCTAGGGGAACAGTCCAGCAGTAGACATCAGCCGGACGGCGGATGATGTGGGCAGCCAAAGCAGAATATCGGCCGGCGAGTGCTGTTACCGCATCAATATGTGAAGAAAATGTGTATCCTCGATTACTGTATTTTGTAGTGGTTTCGGAAGAGCACTCTCTGCTCAAATGATTCCGAACCGCAATTCGGTCATGAAATGTAAGTCGAGGGTAGAAAGAGATCGCATGAGAATGGGAGATTACATTCATAACAACAGCTGAAAACAAAGGAGTTTAGAGACGAATTGAAAAATGGGGACCATTGGTAACGTACTAGAATGGAACGTCAAAACGGCAGCGAGCGGAGAGAAAGCTGCAATGATCTGGATCCTCTTTCCATTCCTCTCAAAATTGAAAACCTCTACAAGCTCTCTTCCGAAGTCATAATCGGGATCATCACTAGCAAGCCATACTTCGTCCGAAAACAACCTCCTCCGCAAGGTATGGAGCATATCTTCCACTGCATCCTGTGCTTCACTTGCTTGGTACTTCTTATTGGTTTGTATTGGAACAAAGGTGTATCCCATGGACTGTAAGAGTAAGATGAGAACCATGACATAGTTGGGCCAGATGTATATGTCCAAGTCGGCGTTTTCAAAGACTTCTCTCGTGAAGAAGGATAGCGCGATCGACCCCGAAATGAGGAACTTGTACGCAAATTGGACTTGCCGAAATCTAACAACTTCATCGACAGAAAAGAAGGGCGACAGAACCCTTTCCACTCGAAATGCGGTACCTTGAAGATCCTTGACGATGGTGTTGCTTTCTTTGTTGACCATCGCGTATCTCATGAGGTCGAGAGGCGAAAGGTAAGAAACAATCTTTCGCTGAATTTTCGGAATCCTGTGAGGCAATAGCAAGGTCATGAAAATTAGATCTGCTCAAACAGAGGCGGAGAAGAAGGCCTAACAAGTAGGGGATCTCGTCGGTCTCCTCCAACATCGTGGTTTGGGGAAAAGAAGCGTCTCGCTGCGTAGTTTGAGCATGTGCGACAACGTCAAAGTCGTGCGAATCTATCTCTTGATTGGGAAATCCTCAGCGGGCTGCGGACGCTATTCTCGGCAAGTAAGTATGTCCCAGGTATTGTAAAATTCAATAATGTACGGGAGGCGTCACTGACACAAAACGGTCGCTTTGTCCTGTCTTGTCAGTTGAGTTATGTAGCGGATAACGGACAATCTGTCGCCAGTGTAAGAGCGTTACAAGTCGCTTTCTGTCGTACCAAAAGGTTTGCGTCAGCAATTAGGTGAAAAGATTATCAACATTTCGGACCGTCGCCTCCATACACTCTTATACAGTACGTCATAGTGGGAAGCTTGCAGAAAAATGGTACACGATGGATGTGGAATGTGGAACCCTTATGAAGAGGCTCAGTATTCAGCTAATCACTACTAGTACCTGACACAGTACCCCGACCAGTAATCTCTACCATCGTAGTTGAGTTTAATGGTCGTTCACAGCCCCAACAACTTCCCCTCGGGGGCTTGTTGAGAATGCAAAGATCCTCCAACCACCCGTGAACAGTGACTTTTGCCTTTACGGTGACGGCGGTGATTATGGGATTATGGTTAACAGAAGCCCCACATCGGTAATTAGGTATAAAAATTATGTACTTACCAGACTTTTTGACTTTTTCTGAAAGTCCCAACAACTTTCTGTGAATGTTAGACATTGAGCAGAAGGAAGCCACCACTGGCATTGAGTACCTTGAGGATTTTGAGCTTGATCCCAGTGGTGAGGACATGTGTGTGTCGCCGTCGCCGTCGTTGACAAGGCGTTGACATCGGCTATTTCTACGTGCCTACGCCGTAAACGGACATAGCCTATTATTACATATGACTTTTTTGAGATTATGATGACATGGGCTCTACGAGCCCAAAAAGTCACTAAAAAAGGCGAATAAAAGGCGGAAAGTTTTTTACCCGAATTACTGATGGCCCAACGAATATTGATGAAACTGAGGTTAGTCGCGGTCGAGGTTCAATATCAATTCCTGTCGTCGATTGTTGTGTTGACTGGTGGCTCAAAATTGATGAAGGATCACATTTCCAGATGTAGGATTGATTCTGTCTTGATGGTCCCTGACGAAGCGGAGAATTCAAATTGAGGAAGGGAATATGTTTCTTCTACCCGGTACGTCCGCGGGTGCTTTCAAGTTCAATCCCTGACTTTCTCATATATTGTCTCATTCAAACCTCCAGGCCGACTCCCGCTGGTACTGCCATTTTACGGAGAGGGCGCATGCACCTTGACAAGGACAAGTCCTTTCATATTTTAAATATCTGTCGTCGGGATCCACAAGAAACTTAGAACTCGATTGAACGCAGCTCCGATTTGGACGTTTAGCTCAAGCACAGATTGAAAGCTTCAAAATTTGATCTAGACCTAGTAGATGAGTGAACCGAAGAAATGGTAATAAAATACATATGAAAACATCCATTTGTAACAGCAAGCAAGTACACGCAAAGCGGTAATAAGCAGGACCCCTCCTCGACTCTAATTCTGTTGGCGTATCATTCGCGCGCTAGTCCCACAGCTCCTCAATGGGTGAAATAGACCTTCCGCACTACTCGATCTCAGCTGTGAGTACTGTAGCCCTCTCCGATCGAATGCGAAGCTCAAAGCGTATGGTGCAAATCCATTGCGGGGCTCAGTCATCGGGGAGGAACACATCGCTGACTCCGGTAAAATATTATCTCCCAGTTCAGAAAAATGTCTTTTAGGATGTATTCTGTATAACAGTACCACGAATCAATCATCTGTAGCTCCGACAGCAGGATGTTTACTGCATCTGGAATTTACCTCCTTTCAGGACCTCAAATTGAGGTCCAGATCTTCTCTCAGGGGCGGGCAGATACCGGGAAAGGTAACCCATAACGGATCGGAGTATACACGCTGACAGGTTCACCTCTGCTCATTCGCGTAAAGTTTTTTTATCCGGTCTCAATACTTCCACCGGGCGGCAGGCGTACCTGCTGTTCGAAGCCACGATAGTACCTTTAGCTTGAAGATGACGTCTTCCAGGTGTGATCCTGTAGAAAGAGGTCGATAATCATGGTTCCTTCCTGTAGTAGCATAAGAACCCCGGACGATGAGAGTGTGTAGGTATAAGTATGAGCCGTAACCTTTTGAAAGTTTGGCGCTCACTTTTTTTGCCAATTGAGTCTTCCCTTGGGCTCAGACTCCATATGCGACGGCTAGTAGCGCAACACCAACTTTGTGTGTGTTCAGAATACATTAATGGCGCTCTTGTGTTTGCCTGCGTCCCGAGTCGAGCGAGCCTATAAAGCAAATAAATCTGCTGGTCAGCGAGAGAAGACATTTCGAGAGGAATTGCATCCAAGGAAATATACTGTAAAGTTACGCGTTGCCTAGCGTTACGTGATAGACCACGTGAAGCCTGAGTTTCAATTGTTTTGCTTGTGCCGACTTCACCCTGCAGAAGGGGTGTAGACACCCTCCGGCACAATTACTCCAGAGATAGATGAGGACACAAAGAGATTCAGCGTCGGTCATGAGAGTCAAGGAAAAGCTAGATGAGGGTCGGCAACAAGAACTTGTTGAACATGGACCCTAACCTCAGTATTGGGCGCCAATTCTAGCGGATCAACGAATCGAGAACCGTTTATTCAAAGTTACATATTTCGTTGTGTCCTTTAAGGCCTTAAGGGGTCCCTTGCGGTGACTTGAAGTTGGTCCGTGCGCGGTTTAAAAGTACCACGAGGTTGATGACAAATGTCCTTGCGTCGACTCATTCCTTGAAAACGGAACCGTCATGACCACAGCGCCCCTTCGAAGAGACCTCGATTCCAAAGTCCCGCTCGACCTTATCCATCTCATTCTAAAGTACTCTGACAAACACACCCTCTGTTCAACAAGCCTTGTTTGCAAGTCTTGGCTCCAAATTTCTCAACCTCCCCTCTTCGAAAGAGTAAACCTCGGCGATTGCGAAAGGTTGCTCGAAGAATATACACAGACTCGAGAAATATTATTCAGGGACAGCCACCCGAATGCGGCGAGCATCAAGCAATACTATTTCAAGCTCGAAAATAAGTTTTATGTCATTGACACCGAAAAAATGTTTGCTAACTTGCATTCATTGGTCGTCCAGTTGAAGGACAAAGTCACTACGGCGACAAAATTATCGATTTCCTACCAACGCACCGAGCATTTCTTCTCATCACTCCTCAATCAACCGTTCTCGCCCCAATTAATACCTTCCATCTCCGCCACGTTCTGCAACATCGCCGAACTCGATATACGGGTGGTGGGGGAGACTCTCGAAAACCTCCTTCAGTTCATTTGTTCATTTCCTCGATTGGAAATTCTTCACGCTGATTGCGATCATATCATCTTAAATCAGCCATCCATATCCAACGTTGTAAAATCTACTTTCCCGGAAACCTTGAGGAAACTCTCCTTGAGTACGGGCTCTTTCACATTGTCATCCGAGGATCAAGTCGACGTCATTCTTGAGGGGCTCTCTTCCCATCCTCCACGTCGACACATCTCTCATTTATCTCTTTACGCGGAGTTCGTATTGGCGCTGAACTCTTTCTCGCGGTTATGTCTCACAACCTTAGAGTCTCTCTATCTCAGTGTCTACATGCCAAAATTCTGTCATTTCTGGTATTCAGGTTAGCCCATAATTCGACGACGGGAAGATCAAATATATCTTACAGTTCTTAATCTCAATCACAGCTGTTAGTTTCCCATGCAATCTCTCAGCTCTCAAATCGCTCGAAACACTCATAATCGACATGCCATCCGACGAATTCTCAAACATGAATCCTCTGAGCTTATGCTGGGTCACTACCGTTCCTAACGTCTTAAAAACCATCACTTCAACTCACTTTCGACGACTCTCATTCGTTGCTCACTTTGGGAGCGAATTCTCCCAACTCCAAGATTCTGATGCGGAGTCTAGGGATAGTCGTTCGGAGACAGGGAGCGCTGAGGAGAGGACAGCATCATGGATGGCGTTGGATGAATTTCTTAGTGGTCGATTTCGGGGCCTCGTTGTTCAGATTATCTTTACTCGCCCACACGAATCAAAATTGGAGGGTATGGACATTCATGCCTGGAAACGAGATGCTGAGTTTGAGGCTAGACGCCGTTTTCGGCATTGTGATGTGGATGGGAAGCTTTCGGTCACTTTCTCGGGGATAAACGAGTGTGGCGATTATGTTGTGGACTGAGTGTTGGGTTGGGCATGTCAGGGTTACTGTTTTTAGAGTAATGTATGGGGACGGGTGTACATCTCGTCTTGTAGGGACATAGAACCAATTTCACGGGTCATTTCGCGAATTATAATTGAATACACCTCCCCACGGGTCTCCCTTGTCTTCGATTCACATGACACTGTCGTCAATCGTCTAACTCAAAAGAGGGAACGAACTCATCCTAGGAGACCGGACTAAGACTGGAGTTTTACGCGCCAAATCGCAAGACAACGCTTACACGGAAATCCGACGATCCCTCTTGCATAGGTCTATTCCGTGGTCAAAACAGGGTGTAGATGATTGATCTCGAAATTCCAGGCTGTTCCGACGTCGGTCTTCCCACTACATATTCAGGCCCAGGCCTTTCTACTGCACCGGCTTCGGATGCGCCACCACACCTTACCTCATTGGGGACAAATTGTCAGCCCAAATCTCAGGCGTGGGCCCATTACGTTCGACCCCATTCACACCACTCAGGGCTACATAGATCAAATTCAGCGATCACGGCCCCGTGGGCTCAGTAACATCCTAACGCCCTTCGTTGTTCGGGTGCTGGCTTGTCATGAGGAACGTATATTTTTGGTATAATCAGCCAGTGTATTCTTGCATCGGTACCTGTTTTCATTTCTCACCCCCCTCCATGTCCTGGTACACAATTGCGATCTCCCTATTTCTGGTGAGGGCAGTAGTCACGGTCTTCTACCGGCTGTTATTCCATCCTCTCCAAAAGTTCCCTGGACCCCGGCTCGCCGCTATTACCGGGCATATTACGAGATATTTTGTGACGGAGGATGGCTGGATCAGCTTAAAGTGTTGCATGAACGGTATGGTGCGTTGTTTACCAACCAATTTATCTTTCTATGATACTGAACGTTCACTTAACTTATACCTCCAGGGCCAGTCGTCAGAGTCTGTCCAAATGAGGTATGAGCGAAAGTCACCTCGTCCGGGTGTGGTGCTAAACGCGACTTGGAAGCTTCACTTCAGCGATCCCGACGCCTACGATGATATCCACGTTGAGTTAAAATTACTCAAGGATCCCGCCTTCTACCTCACTGTTTCGCCAATGCCCGGAGGAGTGGGCAGTGTACTGGATCCCAAAGAGGCCTCAAAGAGGCGATTCACGCTTGGTCAATACTTTTCCCGGAAGGCGGTCCTTCAGCTCGAAGAACTTGTGCAAGAGAAGGTGCGTCTATCAATATTGTCTTGATATAAAACATATCATCTGATCGTAATGTTTCAATAAAAATCAACAGGTAAACATTTTCATCGACGCATTATTATCATATCAGAAATCAGGAAACCCAACGAATATCTATTACGGATACCGTGCGACGACTTTTGACATCATCTCATCCTATGTATTCGCTCAAGAGACGGACGCACTCGCTATTCCGGGGTTTAAACACCCATTTTTACTCGCAGTGGACGAAATGCTTTGCGCCACTTGGATCCTCAAGTACCTCCCCCCCCCCCCCGTCTCGACCGGCTCCCTGAATCAATCTGCCGGAGGATAGCTCCGATCGCTATAGTTCATCGCGAACAAAATCGATGAGATAACAAAATTGAGCGACCAGATAAACCAAGAGGAGAAAAAAGCATTTTTTTTTGAAATCGTTGTCAGAGATTCCTCTAATGAGCTCCCGAGATGGAAGCTCATTGATGAAGGCGCTGGGTTTCATGTGGTTGGGACGGATACGACGGCCAACGCGTGCATGACCGCGACATTCCATCTATTGAGGAACCCGGAAATTCTGGTGAAGTTGAGAAAGGAGCTGGATGAGGTGTGGAATAACACTGAGGGTGAAGATCTGAGATTATGAACAATTAGAGCTCCTGCCGTATCTGGTGAGTAGTCTCTTGGTCGTTTATAGCTTGAATTTCAATGAACGTCGAGGACGATACTAGGACGGAGTCATCAGAGAGTCATTACGATTATCCTGTGGTGTTTCCATGTCAATATCCCGTCGTGTCGGAGATGAGGAAGTGACTATTGCAGGTTGCACAGTACCTCCAGATGTACGTCTTTCTCCCTATTCTTTCTCCGAGCTTGCTCTTATTTCGCTAACAGAACGCCACCCGGTACCAGACTGTCGTCGGTTGCGCCTCATACATGGTACACTCAAATCCAACTCTACTCCCAGAACCAGACAGGTTTATCCCCGAGCGCTGGTTAGGTGAGAACGGGCGTCAACTGGAAAAGTATCTCGTAACATTTTCAAAGGGACCACGGATTTGTTTGGGGATAAAGTGAGTCCAAAGATTATTCCTCCGTATCGTGGGCGTCGTTTCCAATTTTTTTTCTCTTTTGATGCTTCGCAGCTTGGCCTGGTGCGAGTTGTATCTCATCCTTGGCAACGTTCTTCGAAAGTTGGATTTGGAGGCTTTTGACACACTGTAAGTTGTACTATCGCCAGTCGAAAGGAATGAATTTTTGACCGGAATCTCGATCTTTTTAGACCAGATGATATGCAGTTCAGAGATTATATTCTGCCTCACTACAAGAAGCATCTACATGTACGCGTGAACGGTCTGAGATGCTAAGTCAGATCACGGGCCGGCAGTCCCTCTAGCAGTCAAAGGACAATTGTCTGTGTATGACTAGTTTTATAAGAAGAAGAAAACGTAGGTTTTGACGCTTTATACACACTTCAACTTATCTTCCAGAAGTTAGTGCTGAGGCGAAGGATCCGATTCAAGAGGCCCGTTTCATCTACCCCAAATACTGGTTTGACGACAAGAAATTATGTTAACGTCCTGCAATATTCGTCGCCAAGCGAGGGTTGCTTCCAATCGTATCAGCAATGGTGGGTTCCCTTCGTGAGGAAGCGTCCAAAATCACCCTAAAGTTGTTCGTCCTAGTCAACATTGATATATAGCCCGGGTTACAATTTGTATCTTGCGAGTGGGGTAGATTATTCGAAAGGTTGGCGAAGAAACGGAGAGTTGAAGATTTAGTCGAGGAAAAAGAAATTTGATGACTCAATTTCAATGTGTAGACATAAACCCTAACCTCAGGAGTCAGAAGCCGTGGGAGCGTCCGGCAGTAAGCATCGCTTTGAGAGCCCTAATCTTCTTCCCTCCGAACTTCAGTGTGCTTGAGAACCTCTTCAGCTTCGACGCTGGCAGACGCTACTGTCTAATTTGTATCTATCTCCAAGCCACCCTGACAGTCGCTCCATTTCAAGTTCAAGTTCACGCTGGCCCCTGGCTTTGAACATCAGTCTCATCAAGACGTAACTAAACCATCCGAGATACCAAACACCGCGCCGGCCCATATCATTTCCAATTGATAACTCGAATTCAGCGCTTGCGTACGAGAGCGCACATACACTTCTTCCGAGGAAATTTGGCTATATTGATAGTCGGTATTTAACAATTTCTGTCCACAAACGTTCAAATTCCAAAAGTTCTACCCAGTGTCCTGCGATAGCTTCTGGCAAGGGGTACTACTGTAAAACTGGAATGGCTGGCGAACTGGAGCTTCGAGCTTTCAATCAGTGGACATCCATAGGTCAAGTCCTACGCAGTGCCGATTTCTGCGAACGAGACGGGATCACAGTACTTTCTCCTGAATAAGGAGATGAGGTCGTATCATTTACATGAATCCCTCTGTGCTTTGACATCGCCGAAGCTTGACTCATGTACAGGGGTGTTGAACAGGCGTGGTTCATTGAAACACCTACACCAGATCCTCCAATTCTCTCCGTGTTCACGATTCCCGCTCACTTGATGACCGGAGGGAAACGAAAAGCTTTACGATCCACAAATAAAACATACTCGCCCGGAGTCATCGGCCTCTCCCGCTTACACCGGCTTCCCCCTCTATCTATGTCGTACCGTCCGACACCCTTCCGATACCACATCATTGGCCCGCAAAGGATCGACCCAATTTCAATAACAAGCGGAAAATACATTCGTCGGGTGACCTGTTCCGTTCCATTCACAATCAAGTTAGGGATTTGTTTCCATCAAACTGACAGTCGGTTAAGGTCCTTTGCATTCAGTAGCATCCCGACGCTTGGGTCTTTATTTGTCATGAACAGGGTATATTTTGGGTATATAAGTTATTCTCAAGTCACATCCCTCCCCTAATCAATGCTCACTCAGCCCTGGTACACAATTGCGGTCTCCCTACTTCTAGCTAAGGTAGTAGCCACGGTCCTTTACCGAATCCTCTTTCACCCGCTTCAAAAGTTCCCTGGACCATGGCTCGCCGCTATTACCGAATACTATAGAGCATACTACGAGGTGTTTTGTGACGGAGGATGGGTGGATCATCTTGAAGTGTTGCATAAGCAGTATGGTGCGCCCTTTGCCAACAACTTTCCCTTCGATACCAGACATTCACTAGTCTTTCCTTATAGGACCAGCCGTCAGAGTCTGCCCAAATGAGGTAATATGACCTTCCATCAGCTCGACAACATGGTTAGCTCTAAACCAATACAGCTCCACTTCATCGACCCAGATGCTCACCACGATATCTATGTTGCGTCAAAAGTGCCCAAGGATCCCACCTTCTACCTCACAACTTCGCCAACCCCAGGGTCATTATCTAGTGAAGTTGATCCCAAGGAGGCTGCGAAACGGCGATTTCAGCTTGGTCAATATGTTTCTCGAAAGGCAGTCTTACAACTAGAAGAACGTGTGCAAGAGAAGGTGAATATCATCAGTATCACTCTTCTAACCGCCATGCAGTAGACTATCACAATCTGACCTTGAATGATTCAATACTCAACAGGTGAATAAACTCATCACCAAACTATTATCATACGAGCAATTAGGAAAGCCAGCGAATCTTCACTACGGATACCGCGCGACAACTTTCGATATCATTTCATCTTATGTGTTCGCCCAAGAAACGGACACCCTTGACGCGCCAGGCTTTCAGCACTCATTTCTAATCAGCATGGACGGACTTTTTCACGCTGCATGGATCCTCAAGTACTTCCCTTTACCCCTCGACCGACTCCCCGAGTGGATCTGCCGAAAAATAGCTCCGATCACTACACCGTTATGGGACGAACGACAGTTCATCGCAAACAAAATCGACGAAACGTTGAGATTGAAGGACCATGACCCAGAAGATAAAAAGGCCGTTTTCGAAATCTTTCTCAGATATTCCTCGGAAGGAATTCCAAGATGGAAGCTCATAGATGAAGGTGTTTCGTTCCAGATAGCTGCTACTGATACGACAGCAAACGCGTGTGTGACCGGGACATTCCATCTGTTGACGAACCCGAAAGTTTTGCTGGAGTTGAGGAAGGAGTTGGATGGGGTTTGGAATAACACTGAGGAAGATGTAAAGTATGAGCAATTGGAGCACCTGCCGTATCTGGTGAGTCTTTTGTCGTTTATGGCTTGAATTTTTTAATGAACTCCGAGGACGTTAGGGCGCTGTCATCAGAGAGTCGTTGCGACTATCCTGTGGTGTTTCCACACCCACACCCCGTCTCGTTGGAGATGAGGAAGTGACTATTGCAGGTTTCACAGTACCTCCGGACGTATGTGTTTCTTCCTCTTCCCTCTCTCTCCGAGAGTGCTCCTTCCGCTAATGAAACGACACCTGATAACAGACTATTATCGCTTGCGCCTCATACATGATACACTCAAATCCAACTCTATTCCCGGAACCAGACAAGTTTATCCCCGAGCGTTGGTTAGGTGAGAACGGGCATCAGTTGGAAAAGTATCTTGTTGCATTTTCAAAGGGGCCACGGACTTGTTTGGGGATAAAGTACGTTTCAAATATTATTCTCCGTATCGTCGCGGCGTCGTTTAAATGTTGAATGCCCTACAGTTTGGCCTGGTGCGAATTGTATCTCATTCTTGGCAACGTTTTCCGGAAGTTGGATCTAGAAGCTTATGAGGCACAGTAAGTCATCGTTATCGCTGATAGGAATGAATAATGTTGACCCCGGTTTCAGACCAGAAGATATGCGGTTCAGAGATTACATCCTACCTCATTACAATAACCCCCTGCATGTGCGAGTGAATGGTCTGAGGTCATAAAAGCCATCTCAGGGACCCTTTCTGGTCATCGATGCAGTCATACAACAACGACCCGATGCACATAGTATTTATTATACTAACTGACCAAATCGATCGAACGGCTATCGGTGTTGCCTACCAAACAAAAAAAAATGGCACGCATAGAGATTTATACTCGTACACTCATAGATAAAATACGGATATGTCGCAGCTATAGTTTGAAATCAATAAATCTGCCTCCCCCTCCCCTCCTCTCGAAACGTCCTCCTATCCCAAAACGTAAAGTTATCCGGCATCTTTTCAACCTCCCTCCCAACCTTCCGAATCGTCAAGACCGCAGCTCTGATAAAAAGCGTTCCATCGACTGCGCTCGCCCCTTCTAATTCCGTATTCGCAAAAGATCCTTTCGGTGTTGATCCATACTTTGAAGCGTACTCGAACAAGGCTCGTATAAACTTGGGTACATGGTCGTCTGGATGAACGATTGACCTTTGGACGATGGTCAACCAAGGGTTTGGGTTTCTCGATATGTGTGATTCGGCGGATGGAAGGAGTAATTTAGACGGTGAAGCAGGTAGTGGTGAGTGCGCAGCCGATTCCCTCGGAACAAGTTCTGGTACAGGTTTCGCAAAGTACCCTTCCAAATCAAGCTTGGGTCTTCCGAGTGTAGTAAACGATATAATTAAACCCGCGAAGTAACTCCGGAGGAAAAGGGCTTGGGATTTCGGAGAGAGAGACGGAACGATAGATTGTGCGAAGAGGGAACTTGTGACGAGGTGCATCCTGTGGAAGAAAAAGAAATTAAAAAAAAGAAGGGAAGACAAGATTGTGCGGTCGGACTCCGTCTCGACCGCTAAACAGCAGGACTGCGGGGAACTCACGCAATAAAATCCGCCGTATACTCATCCGAGTCCTTTCTAAATCCAGAGACAGAACAAATAACGACCACCATCCAATTCAACTCCTCCACCTTTATCTTCACCAACTCTGGAGTGGGCTCAGCATCAGGTAACCACTCCATTGCATACTTTACTGGTGCCGTCTGAATGCTAGCTCGAACATCACCCACAATTGCGCCAATTGCGCCGAGTGAGCCGCTGGAGGGAAAGGGAACATTGAACCGGTCGTCTTTCATGATATGAGCGAGGATTGTAAACGCGTGAACAGGGGCACGGGTTTCCGAGGAGGAGTCGGTGAACAGCAATTCCGGGAGGATCATAGCTTTAGGTGGGGAAGTTATAGCGATTTGTGCGAGTCCTGAAAAAGAAACCGAAACCGTTAATTTTCACGTTAAACCTCTTATTTGTAATGTACCAGACTCGAGTGTACGATTTGTGGAAGCTACTGACCTTCGACGAACATTCCAGGTAGTCCAAATTCAGCACCATATCCTATGTGGATAATTGGGTGAAGTAGGCCTCCCATGAAGCGACCCAACATTTCTGGTTGTTTTTCTTCCCGGTTATTGGGTGTACCAAAGTTTTGGGAGTATGAGAAAATGTATTCTTCTAAACCCTTGAAGCCCCCGTGGGCTTCAACTTCGGAGGTGAAGAACTCGAGGTACGGTTTGTAATACCTGTTTTAAGTGTAATGAATGCAAAATGAGAAGGTGCGACTCAGACTCACGATCGGTCGCCTAAATGTTCGTTAAAATTGTCCTTCGTAATCTTATCCGTAGGATGAAACGCTTCGAGGGACTGTTGAAGTTGTGAATGTAAATCGTATCCAGCTTGGAGAATTTCAGTGTCTGCGCCTAATGCCCACAGAGCTAACATATGATGGGAGATATGGCTGTCAAGAAAAGTAATAAGAAACAACGACGATCCGAAAGCATGAAATACAGCACTCACTTGTGTCTCCCATCACCGTCATAGAAAATGTACCATTCCTCGTGATTCTTCCTCAACAGTTCACGTAGCTTCGACGTTGAATCTGGTGTTATTCCGGGAAGTCGGTTTGGAGAATCCGGGCCTTGAGGACCTGGGGTAGGCCAGAGATCGAACCTTCCCTGTGCTGGCATTGTTGTGTGAAGATAGATAGATAGAAGTACTAGTGAGAGAGTGAGACTGAAGTACTGAGATTCGCTCTCGGCCTTAATATATTGTCAAGCCGTGCTTCTTTGACATTACTCGTCCGTCGTCATTTGTGCTTCGGAACATCATTTGACCTGAAAACCCGCTCTACCTGATGACCATCTGAATGGGACGGTGACTAAGGGTGGCAAGGTCGTTAAAATACTGGTCGTACTAGTGGGTACGCGATGATCCAACACAGATAATTTAGCCGCCATCAGTGATGAGATTTCTTTCAAGGTCGACCGGTTGAATGTCACACCGTCTGACGTTATCATGAGCCTTATGTATCGCCGAATGTGTCGCTATATGACACAGTGGGTTCGCTGGGACCTCGATGAGATGATCAGCTGGTTGGCATTGACTCACAATCTACCTATCTCACTCTCAGCACTCTGTCAAACACTTTAAGACCTCTCGTTGGATAGGAAGGTGATGAGAAAAATAGCAGCACAGTGGGACAATGCCTTAAGAAACGAATGGATTGGTTTCGTCCTGCAGACGTTCACAGCAGATCAGTTTGTATTATTGGACGAGTCAAGCACCCACATCTAACGTCATACTACCTGGGATTTCACTGGGGTCTAGAGTGGAGACTTTCTGCATGCATATTTGGATCGTACTGAGTGTTTTTAACTTGCACTACATAGGACAAAGGATGGATTCACATTTTACAAGCTTTCTCATGCTGTTGCTTGGTACTTGGCAGCCAGGTACTCTTAGAAAGGCTGTTCACCAAAGTTGACTATTAATGCTTTCAATCTGCAAACATGGTCAAGATTGAGAAGAGTATTGACATTGTCATAACTGATAGGACAGTGAGCTCCTTGAGTAGAATGACAAAGAATGATAGAGGGGAAGACAAAGAGTACTTGTTCAGTGAGCAGTTTTCCCAGACAGAAGGATTGATGTCCTGGTTCAACAATGATTCATGCATCACATTCATGGGTGAAGGTTCTGAGGCCCAGTTCTTGAGAAATTTTGTGATTGAAAAGAGAGCTTGGCATTGCAATAGAGGCTTGGCCCAGATCAATGTATCATTCCCTGAATAGATGAGGTGTTGCTGAAACCTGACCAAATGAGAAATGCTAGAAAGGATGCCCCTGAGTTTCTCCATTCTCAAACTATATACTCTGAAAAGGACTTAGAATGATACACTGGAGTATGTCAAAGAAGGTCTGATGACATCGAAAGATCCATAAAGGTCTGGCAACATAGTAATAGATCTTGATCCCAGGTTTGGCTGTAATTGTGAGTGTATGTAGTATACTTGTGAGGTTAAGCTCAGGCTGTACCCTGAGGGTAGAAGCCAGCACAATTTTTCTATGTGATCCAGGAAATCTGTCTAGCTTTCTGCTTAATATTCAAGGTTGGAACTTCAAGGACTGGTAGGTAAGTTTTTAGGTCCAAAATGATGTGTGCTGCTTCATGCTAAGTCATTTGTATGTCAACTTTAGCAAGTGGTTCATCAAACAAAGTATTGGATTGTGGAATCTAAGTACACCAGGTGGATGAGCCTTGGACACTCAGATGCTGGTAAGTGAACCCTGTTGGTTTTGAGGGCTTGAGTCTGAATGTAGGAACAACAGAGATATGATTCAAAGTGGGGAAAATGAGAGATGGGAATTCTTTTTAGTAACTATTCCTCACTACTGTATATGTGAATAACCCTATCCATACCAAGTAAATGTAGTTAATCCTAAATGTATGGAGTGATCATACATACAACCAAAAAGAATTGTGGCAAGCAAAACCCTATCATGGCAAGATACATGATCAGAACCATTGTGAGCTGCCACATGGATATAGTGAAAACTGCAGCTTCATATATAGATTCTAATTGCACACAACAATAGATATATCCTTAACACGAAGAGAGATAAAAAGAATATGCAGTAAGCATAGTAAAAGTAAATGATAGGTAAATGCTTTCAAACAAGTAGACCATCATAAGGGCTATCCAGTGGTTGCAATTTTTGAATAGACCAGTGCCAGTCAATCTTTACACCCTTCAACTTCAACTGCTTAAGGGAGTTGATTACATGATCTGAATCTAAAATTTGGGCGTTGGAGGCTGGCTGTTCACCAAAGTTGATTATCAATGCCTTCAACCTGCGGGAATCGGCAAGAGTAAGGAGAGCATTGACATCAGCACAATTTGGAGACCAGCCGGAAAAAGTGAGCTCTTCAAGAGAAGGACAAATGGTGGCAGAGGTTAAGGCATGGAATAGCTGTTCATTGAGTAACAGGTCCCAGAAAGGAGAATCAGTGTGCTGGTCATCCCATGATCTAGGTGATGTCCACATGGGTAAAGATTTTGGGACCCGACCGATTGTGAGGAATTTTAATGATGATAAGAGGGTTAGAGATTTGATTACCAGCTGTGCCTGTATTGGTAGATCAATCCTGAGATGAGTGAGGCTATCCTTGCATTCTGACCGTATGAGAAATTCATGGAAAGGGTGTTCCTGAGTTTCTCCATCAGGGAGTGGTAGCTTTCGAGCATTTCCTGGAAACCCTACAGTGAAGTGTGTCAAAGCAGGGGTGGTAATTAGATCAAAGGCTCCAGAAAAGCCTGCTGTATTATAGACATAGAAAGGGAAAATCACACTTAGTTTACGGAGGTACTTCCACTGTATGGGTTGTCCAGTAGATGACCAGCCAGTATGATGGTGATGATGATGTTGGTTCTCAGTGTGTAGCTCACAAGTTGTCAGATAAGGAAACAACTCAGCAACTTGTGCAATAGAGAGGGCAGCAATCCCCATGAGGGGCCTTGTGATGTGGAGTTCTGACACGCGTGCCCAGTAGACATTCCTGGGGTGACGTGTACGGACAAGATGGGGGAGATCATTGTCAATGTGAAGGATGATGCTACCACCTGGCTTCTTCAGAAGGGAATACAGTATCTCGGCATGTTCGTCATGTGATATTCCTCGTCCAAGGATCTGACGAAGCAATGGTGCATTCACGTCGCCTCCCAGTGTTAATGATTCGAGGACAGGACGAGGAACATGATGGAGGCGGAGGGTCTGCCACCGTGGGGAATAGGAAAGGAATAGTGCAGCAAATTTTGTGGAAATCCCTTCATAAAGATATTGAAATCCCGGAACACCAATTAAAGCAGCAGAAGACATAGATATTCCCAGTGGCAAGGATCCAGACCTATCCAACCATGCCGTTACGCCCTCCATCCTTGCTTGCATTTTAGTGATATACCATTCATCTTCAGCGTTATCAGGCTTTATGGGGATGTTGATATGAATGGTACTCCAAAGGCCTGTTGTTGACAATGCTATTTCTCTCCACCAACGACAGATCCTCGTAAGTACCAATGGTGCTTCCGTGATGACGCCAACTGCAAATTCAGATGGTGGCAGGCACTGAACGAATATCAAGCTCCAGATATCCGCAGGCAGTTTCCGGGAAGGGGAAAGGATAGCGCGATGATTGTCGACAAAAGTCTGTATTATTTCGCGTTCTGCTTGCAGGTGAGAAATCTTTTCATCAAGCTCTCGCAAACGTTTGAGCGGGTCACAAAGAATATTGTTTATGTGGTCGGTTTCTCGGGCAGAAGGCGCATAATTTGTCCCGAAATATTGGGTGAATGGCGAGTTTGGAAGCATGGGAAGAGAAACTTCTATAAAAAAGCCCATGTTAGCCGCATAACAAGCAATAGCAAATGGCATGAGGTGTAATACTTACAAGCGAGCCTGTATGGTTTTCAAATCCGAACAAAATTCATACCCTAGCAAGTCGCTGTAATGGCCTGAAGTTCTGTAAATAATCTCATTTAGCCGACACTGTCAAACATCAGCATGAGCAGGAGATACCTCGAAAATGACCTGGACGTTTACGGTTCCCAAATCCTGACGAAACGATATCCGGATCCTGGTATGTCGCTGTAGTAAGCAGCGATTTTTGTAAGTAGTCTCGCGTGAAAAGTATAACTAGAGCGCGGAGACTTACATTGATGGACAACTTCCAGTACTAGCGCGGTGCCGTGGTGAGGATTCTTATCGATAGTGGTCCTTTTTAAGTCAGGCAGATATACCCATGGTACCCCAGCGCTGCTCCGCCACCATCATCAGTATCTACTATCCGATGATCGTACCTCGAGTCCGTCAAACGCGAAATACCCTTCAATCCCTTCGGAGATCGACCCCGAGATGGTTTGAACAGTATTCAGTTTTGACGTCGAGCGCTTGAAGCCCGGAAGCTAAACTTTATACTGATGTAACTGCTACAGTTAGCGTGAATGAAGGACAATGCTAGTGTGCCTTAGTTGAGTTATTGGAGAGATAGATAAGTTATTCGGCGCTGATCCCAACAACAGGTTGAAGGTGGGTGTACTCAACATTCTACCCATATTTACCCGTTCGTGATCTCTGAGGGCCATCGTTGTCCTCATCACACAGAACGAAAACACTCTTGATTCGATCACACGTGATCATCTTTCGTGGATGGCAAATGGAATGATTCCCATCAGCCGCATTTGTATTTCAAGAAGTGTTCACGTTCCCACTTTCACGACTACGTGTTCCAGGTTTGAATGCTTGCAATTGCCGCAGCCAGGACCTGAAGCAGCGACAATTACCATCATGATTATACTCTGATTAGTCGCACTTTGCCTGCGCGGTGTGTAAATTTCAAGCGGGCGATCGTCGGGACAGACTGACATTTTCATTCCTGTCGCTGCTGGCCGACTTTGAACGTTTGAACCCTCGTTTGAATTTGCCATGGAACAAACTCGAACTTCGATTGACTACAGGGCCATCGGCCATTTTCACACTCAACCACCTCACCTTGGATTTTATTCAGATCTTACCTTTACACACATTATCCCTCACGGTCGTGAACGTACTTCCTCTCTCTTACAAGGGCCCACTGTTTGGTAATCCACGAACGTTACATAAATCATTTTGAGAAAGTAATGAAGAACTCCGAATCTTCGGGCTACCAGAGGAAACGACTCCGTAAGGCGTTGGGGAAAAAACTGTGAGCGAGATCTTGCGGGGGATCCAATGGCAAGAATCAAAGCCATTTGACAATGTTCCTCTACTTGAGAGAGGTAAGGTTCTTTCCTTTTGTTCATGTTACTTAGCTATTTTCTTGTTGTTCAATAGTCATAAGGAAGAGCACACGGTGTTGCGAGCCTGGAACACAGGGAGCAGCGGGTTGTCCGAGTAGCTGAGCTTTTATAGATCGTCTAAAAATGAAGTTGTCGTCACCAAGAGATGTCCAAGAGTTTTTGATAATCGTCAAAAGTCGACGAGCAGAGAAAAGGCTCCCCTATTTCGGCCTATGATATTTTGATGCTCGGGCTTTATGTATTCCCAATTCACGATCACGGTCAGCGTTTGAGATGGATTCCGTTATGGACTGGACAGGTCAGGCCCAGTCAGGAGCTGTGGATGGAGTCGGGTGTGACGGGCAGCCGCTTGTTGAAGAGGTTCCTCGAACAATAGGTGACCCTGAAGTGCGGGTCGAAAACGGGACAAATCTATCATAATTAGTGGTTGGAATGGAGTTTTTTTTGACACGCACCTTCCGCACACGATAAAGCACCCAAAAGCCGTGCGCTCGATACTTTGATGCGTCCATACGGCGGCATCAGTAATTGGGGTAAAAAGATTTCGGCCTTTTTTACGCCTCTTTTAGTGACTTTTCTGGTTCTTAGAGCCTACATGTCGTCATAATCCAAAAAAAGGCGTAATAGGCTATGTCTCGTTTCCGCAATCAACGCCTTGTCAACAACGGCAGTGGCAACGCTTGCACTTGCTGACAATTGGTATCGAGTTTCGGGTCCTCAAGGTGCTCGATAATATAGTGAGTGCCTCCCTGTCGATGCTTAACATCCACCGGAAATTGTAGGGACTTTAGAAAAGGTCAAAAAGTCCGGAAAATCCATGATTTTTCTACCTAATTACCGATGGGGTCGACATCCAAAGCACCCATTATCGTTTGGGGGTTGACAAGAGGTGAGTAATTGAAGTTGTGATTCATGTTCAGTCAACTGAGCGTTCGATGGTCTTGATTCGCGTATGAAAGGGAGTAGAATCCAAATGCAAGGATGAAAGATGATCATGAAGAGATGTCATTTTCAGACTGCATCACGTCCATCGGTATCAGTCAAAAACCGACACCTGCAGCACGCCCAATTGAATTGAGTTTATCATCAGCTGAAATTAATTTTCTGACACCTTGAGGTTAGATTTTACGTTAGGTCATTTCGTCACGGCTTTCTGGCTCACCACCATCTCATCCACCTTCAAACCCTACGAGCTTCTGCGATAATCAACCTGCAGATATTCTCTTGTGTCTCTAACCCTGTTCAAAGAGCTTGCTCGGCTGTTGTTGGAACTCATTCTCTATCTTCACTTCTCGACTCCTCTTCTCCCTTTCCAAGGTAGCTCCACTCTTTATCTCCCGTTTGGGAACCTCTCCTTTGATCATGTTACTTCTCAGAAATGGACATCTGTAAATTAGCGGTCCTAGGTGGTCATGGTGTTGGCAAAACAACTCTCACTGTACAGGTGTGCCTTCAGACTCCGTATCATACCGGCGCACTCACATCATTCAGTTTATTGCTAACTGTTTTGTAGGTAAGCCGCTCTGTATCTCGGCTAATGAGATCTTTGAGGATTAACTATGACTCGCATGCTTCATGAACAGAGACAGAAGTGTGTACCGCCTTTCATCCTTATGATCAAGGATTATAACATGTCTTTTGCAGGGATACGGTCCAATATTCGAAGAGACCCATCGTAAACAGCTTGTGGTGGATGACCAAATGTGTCTCGTTGAGGTTATTGATACTGTCACCAATATTAGCCAGGGTGAGTAGAACATACCTCTTTAACAAGTTCAACTTGACTCACGTCATCCATCTACTAAGAGGAATACACCACATTGCGATATCAATGGTGGGTCAGGTAAGTGATTGACGTAACCGAATGTTTTTCCACTCCCGGCAACTTACCTCTTACGTGCAGTGAGTGCCAGGGTTTCGTTCTGGTGTATTCGGTTACGTCGCGCTCAACATTTGATCAACTGGAAGTATTTCACCAGTCGTTGCAGAGGGAAAAAGGAGGAAATCCGATTTTTATGCTTGTGGGGAATAAATGCGACAGGACGGCGGAACGAGAAGTGTCAAAAGAGGAGGGGGCCGCACTTGCTCAACAGTTCGGGTGCGAGTTTTTTGAAATCTCTGCGAAGACAGCGGAGAATGTGGAGCAATCATTCACGAATCTCATCCGTGTGCTTCGACAAACCAAGAACATAAAATCTGTTCCCCCAATGAGTCCAGCGAGGCCAAAAAAGAATTTTCGCGGGAAGTGTATTATTTTGTAGGAGGCTTCACTAGGATTATCAGCTATTATATTCCATCTTACCTTGATGTGCCATTATGATTCTTTCATCCTTCATACTGCATCTAAGCATGCTGACAGTGTCCTCAACTCTCAAGTGGCTTTCAATTAATTTATTTTTAGTTTCAAGTATAAGTTTTTGGGTTTGTTCTTGGTACCTATTGATGATCTGATGGAGATAGTAGTACCTAGTCATATTTATGGGTAGTGGATCCATGATTATCCAACAAAATTTTGGCTATCAGTATTTCATTCAAGGCTGGAAGTTGAATATCATCTGGTGACTTTCTGTTGACTTGAGGAGGGTCCAGAGGAAAGGGCGGCATACTAAACCTGTAATCCCACACAAACCTGTAAAAATGTAACCTGTTAGTGATAGCAGAACTACAATGGTTTGTGTTGTATGAAATCAGTTGGAGGAGTATGCCTACAGTGCCATTTCTGGACCTGAAAGTAGGTTGTCTAAATACTATAATCAGAATGAGAGTGTGATAAAGAGTTATTGTGGGTTGTTGTGGTATAAAAGGACAAACTTCAAGCAGCAAAGTCTAGTCATCTATCTCCATTTTGTCATCAATGACAGGACTATCAGCCCAAGGTTGCCAATCACTATCAATGTCCATATTGACTCCTGCATCTTCAGCAAACAATGGCAATGGATATTCTCTAGACTCTGTACAGTCATTTGAAAGAGAAGAATCCACATCCACAGAATCTTCCTCAGCAGCAGATACAGAAAAATTGGTTTCTAGGAGCAAAGAACCAATCAGCTAGATGGATTTTGGCATTAAGATAAGAAATACCAATGTCATCTGAAAAAGCTTCAAATCGATCTTTTTCAGGAAAGACTATCTTGAGAAGAGGTTGTCCAAGTGAACGTGCATAATCTGTTGTAGAAGGATCAAATCCCTCAGCTTCTTGAAAACTTTGCATATAATCATAATCATGATGGAGTGACCAAGTTTTCATGTCTGTTTGAAATTTGGTATGGTAGCAGGGGAGACCATGGAGAAAACACTCTCTCTCTGTCATCACTGAGTGTCCACTGGGGTCAGTAGACCAGTAATAGATGTTTGTGCCTGAAGTCCAGTCAAGGACAGAGAGGATGCTGTTACTGAACTGCAAAAATGGGTTCACAAAAAGGTAATAGCTGGAAAAAGGCCACTGAGAGCAGTGCTCTGATTGTTGGAGAATCTCAAGTGTGAGGGTTATCTGCACAGAAAAACCTGGAAGAGAAAAGTCAGTAAGGTCAACAAAATCTAGGGCTAAGAGTGTGCTGACCATAATTCTCCCACTCATCCTGTGGGATTTCAAGTGTTTTGAATATGTAGTGTGCTTGTGTTAACCAGATCCAGCTCATGCTGTCATGATGATTATGGTGTAGAGAAAACCTGAAGGATGGTTCAAATTGCATGGTCTGGACCTTATATCTGAGATATGTATGAGTAAAATAGTGTGTGAAATGAGGATAAGAGATGTTGTACCGGATCCTTCCATCATCAAGCAGAACTGGACTACAGTATGTTGAAAAGTCTTCTAGCACCCATGGAGCATCACATCCCATGTCAGGAAATTCAGCAATGACATGCGGAGAAGCAGAAGATGGGGACCACACAACACACTTTGGGTCAAATGGCAAAGTTCCATCAGATTGCCAGTTTGAATGGCCTTTCAGAGGAGCAGAGACCCCTGAAAGCCAGGTAGCAAGATGATTTGTAAGTGTTTGATGGTTATAGAGAGTCAAGGGTAGGGCAGGAGGAGGGTGTTGGTGTGTTGATACCAATGCAGAGTAGTCAACCAATGGGAGAATATTATTGCCCCTGAAGAATGGTCCGTCAGGTCCATAAATCATTGTCCCATCCTGTGGACGAAACCATATTTGATCCCAATATTGAAAGAAAGGTGGTCGACACATCTGATCAACATTCTGCATTAGCAAAAAGATGGCTAAAGATGACAGCAGACACACCAAAGCATTCCAAAGAACAACATATTGTGATAATGCATCTCTACAGTCTGGATGGTTGTGAAAAACATGTGCTATTGGAACCAACTCTATATGTCTGGTCGCGTTATGAATCCCCTTTTGAAATGTGTCATAGCTCACCATCATGGAAAAAAGTCATAGGATTCTGGTGAGAGTCATTGAATGCATGAAGCTGCGCAGAACTAGCATGCCTACAAAGTTCACCGAGTTGATATCAAGAGAGGCCAACAGACACCAACATTTGCGCACTTAATTTGTGAAAATGCAAGACAGTCTTTTTTGAAAACCTGAAATAATGGCTGAATCAAAATGGAGTCCTGAGCTAAATTAAAACACACCTTCATAGCATCAGGGCCCACATAAGTAATGCTTGAGAAGAGACCGTTACCAAGGCGAGCCACACTAAATATTCGCTTCGCCCTGGAATCATCACGACCTGCTACATATTCCAATTCATGGTCTTCATATTCCCTTCTGCGTGCTCTTGCCTCACAAATTGTCTGCAAAATATTGCAATCTCCTAGGGAAATCCTTTTGAACTGAAAATGAATGTTGTCAACAAGGGGAGTTCTGATACAAGCTTCAACACACCTCCCGATACAACTGAATCTTCCACTCGTCTTCGGGCAAAAACTGGGGTTGAGAATCCGGTGGTGAGTAATTGTTGTTAGTGATGTTGTACTGATTTCCGTGTTCAAGATGGTTGAATGTGCCCCGTCGGATGGTATTTTGAGACGAGTAGCTCAACATGAGCGGAAAGGATGGGTGGGTCGTATGATGGGGGAAGATAAGGAAGGCTGTGAAAATGTCGACAGCCTCGTGCACCCTCTCGTGTCCCAAAAGGCTGTGCCATTGAGATAAAACACATGCCGTCAACGGCCATGGTAGCCTCCAAGACTAGAAACTTGGTACGATGCTATAGACCCCTCAAACTTTTCAAAACCCTACAAGCTGAATTATGCAGCCTTTGCAAGGCGAGTGATCCAAATTCTTGTCAATTCAAACGGTGAGCGGTGTCACAACTCACTGAGAGAGCTCCTGAGAGATGTTCACATGAATCGTGTTTGCAAGGAAAATTGTATAAATCAGTCAAATTTCTTGTTGGAAGCTGGTCGAAGTGGGGTACAGCTTCTATTTAGTTTGTAAACGGAAAGGGCGTGATATTGCGACGAAACGTAGTCGAGGTCTGTTCTGGCAGTGTTAGACAAGACGAGCGCCCGGCCGCGGGGTGGGGAAAATCCCATAGCACGCCTCCCAATTTAGGAAAAAATTCAATGTGAGTGAATCTACGTAGATCTATACGCAACTCGTTCCGTACAAGAAAAACTGTGAAGTAAAGTCACTCCCTCTCCCCAACTCAAATCCTGATTAGTCCTCCTTTTTAGTTCACCTTGAGATTTAGGTTTGTTGCATGCGGCGTGAAAGTGTGAGCCAAAAAAACTGAGTAATACCCTTCCAAAATCACAAATGTGAAACGAAGATGAATGAGAGGGGAGGGCGAAGGGACAAATTGAGTTGCCCTAGATGATCGCGTCGGCAAAACCCCACAATGCAAGGTAAACCTCAGACAGAAATACAGAATTGAATTTTGAAGCACCGGAAGCGAGTTCATCAGCATCGTCCGGACCGTCGTGCAAGGACAAGAAGCAGCAGAACGCCAGTGAGCTCATTTTCTGTAGTGGTATTCAAAGTGGGTTCATTGCTCCAGGGGAGGAGGCCACAAGTTGTGTTGAAGGGGGGCAACTTACGCCTATTCTTATTATTGGTTAGATCGGTGGCTGCAAGGTTAGACCATCGAAATGGAAATCAAATGCGTATGGTGTTTTCTAGCTTATTTCTAAAAAATAGTCCATTGTTGTAAGTTTGGCGTTTCCCACCCACTTTTACTTTGGGCTTCCTGTTTCAGAGATGTACATGTTACCGCCGAAAGATGGACGCCCTTGGATGTTACTCAATGCACCTGATTTCCTGAAATTGGTGTCAGGGCCCTCAGATTTGCGTTGAGCGTTTCAAATCCTTCGGTGTTGCGGGAAACTGCCGGTGGGAGATGCAGGATCGACTCCTGTATAGGGTACTTAATCTCGGTCAGTTTTTTTTCTCGCCAGTGCTTTTGTCCCTTGAACCTCAGGTGCCCCACTCTCTCTACGTAACTCCATCGTCTTTTTATCAAAAAAATATCGACATCCCGCGAGGAGAACCTCTAAAACAATTCGGAGCAGAAAAATACACAATCTCGACACACACACACACACACTTCCCCCACCCCACTTTACGACCCACGATATTATTCCCTCGCTGATCAAGGCTTACAGTTTTTTGTCCATGTCCATTCCCCAGAAGAACACAATTTTAAACTCATTCCTCCACCCGTACGCAAGTCCTCAGTAACATCGTTTACAACCCCTAGTACCTCAAAGCTCCCATTTCATAAGTGGTCTCAGATATTATATTCTTGGAATCTACCAAGTGCCATTCATATACCCTCTCACCCTGTTTCTCTTTCAACTGACCACAGTAGATAACATCCACGTTTGACCGTAAATCTTCAAACGCCCTGTTAGTGTATCGTTAATCACATCCGTTCCAGATACATATGTGACTCCAATTCACATCGACGGAGGATGCAGGTTCAACTCCTGCACAGGGCTCCTTATTATTATCATTATGTCCCTTTGGACCCTCAGGTGCCCACGAACGATCCATACCGTACACACGCAAGTCTAACTTTTATATATAGCTCAGTTACCTTATTCCGATTTTTCGTCTTTCCGAGTCACCGTGGCCGAGAATCTCTAAGTTTGACTGAGACTGATCCGGAGGGGGAGAAAACACCTCGAGCGATTAAAAACAAGCCCAGCTATGCTTTTCACAACACACAGAAAATCGCCGCAAGCCCAAGGAGTCTGGAGTCCGTGTCTGCGTAGTACTCACAGTAACCAAGTTTCAAGCTTCAAGTTTTTAGGCTCGAAACTCCGGATCCCCGTCTCTTTATGTATGTAGTCGCTTTTCTATCATCGGCAAAACGACCCGAGTTGATGTTGGGATTTCAAAGTACAGTCAGATACTTCATATGGAATATGGTCGGGGCAGCCAGAATCCTATTCCAAACCACGGTTATTCCATATGACATTATTCCATAGAAAGTATCCAACTGTAACCCATTCGGCTCCAAGCTTCCGTTCTGAATCCAATTCTAAAATCTAAAATTAACAGAAAAAAAAAAAAACTTTGAAAGTGAAGGTCAAATCAGAACGCATCCCGGGAAGAAGAAAAAAAAACGTATCGATATATGCCAAAAGAGAAAATAGGAAACAAGGTCCACCCTCGTGATTTCAAGTTCCTGCGCGATTTTCAAAACCTACTTTGATCCTCTCTTTTTTTTTTTTATTTAGCCGAAGCTCCGAGTCCAACTTCAGGGTTTGAGTTGGCGTCTACATTGAACTTGACAGCTGTATATGTGCGAGAGCCTACCTATGGATCTGACCCAATCCGTTCAAAAGTTGAAGGAGGCAAGAATCAGTCGTTTTTCGATGATGGAAAGAAACTGAAGAGATGGTGGCCGAGTGTCGAGCCTGAAGCTTGGTTACTACGCGGGTTTGCGGCGATTTTTTTTTTTTTTTGTGTCGTGAAAAGCATAGCTTGTGTTTGAATTTGATCGCTCGAGGAGCTTTTCCCTTCCGGTTCAGTCTCAGTTAACGTAGAGATTCCCGGTGGCTCGGAAAGGCGAAAAAATGGATAAGTTAATGGAATATCTATATATATAAAAGTTACACTTACGTGCGTACGGCATGGATCGTTCCTGCGTGGGTAATAATAACGCACTAGCTTGGAGAAAAGGGCAAAAAAAAGGGGCGGAAGATCATGGTAAGAGCCCTGTGCAGGAGTTGAACCTGCATTCTCCGTCGGCAACCTGCATCGGAAGCGTTATATGGAACGGATGTGATTACCGTTACACTAACAGGGCGTTGAGACTTTGCGGTCAAACATATTTACCGTGGACGGCTGAAGGATACGAAGGGTAGGTTTGTAGGTTTTTTGGGGATAGCACTTGGCGGCGGAATAATCGATCATTTCGTTCCAACCTCCCAAAACGAATGTCGTTGAGTTATGAATTTCTGAGACCACTTATCACAAGAGATCTGAGGTACTAGGAAAGGGGTTGTAAACGATGTTACCGAGGACACGGGTGGGGGGAAACGAGTTTGTGTTCTTCTGGAGAGTGAGGCATCTGAGGTTCAAAGGACAAAAGTACTGGGGAGAAAGAAAAAAAATGCGTTTGACATCAATGAATAGTGCCCTGTGCAGGAGTAGAACCTGCATCTCCCGCATGTTATTAAACGTTGGCAACAAATCGAAATGGAGCGGATATGATTACCGTTACACTAACAGAGCGTTTGGAGCTTGCGCGGTGTTAGGTACTAGTACCTACCATGGACGGCTGATGGGGTATACGATAAGAGTACGTGTCCGTATATGTATGTACATGTGTGAAGACACATAAAAAAAATAATATCCCGAGTCACATTTAAATCCTCTGTCTCTGTAGACACAAACTTCCGTTGAGAAAATCAGACCACATAGGGAAAAATTGAGTAAAAAAACGCACCATGAACCAAATTACGCAAAAAAAAAGTCCTCTTCGTCCCGACAGATTTATTCCTTCTTTTTAGCTTCGAATGCAATTGCAGATTTGGATTGATGTTGGTGTTGGTGTTTACAACATGCGGCTTGGCAGTGTGAGCCGGAGGCCTTTTGCGCGAGTAAGAAGTATGAGACGAAGAGGCCGCCGCCGATAAGAGGGGGGGGGGGACTCACGGCTAAATCAGGAGGAACGACCAACGAGATGAGAGCGTCGAGGAAGGTTGTGGTTATTGAGACTTGAGATGGCATTATTTTTGTTTTTTGGTTGTGAAGATGGGTTGAGGTTTCGTGGTATGGAGGAGTTTGAGACGGATGAGAGTCATCTTCGATTCTTTTATACTAGTACTCTGGAGTCTAAGAACCGAGACGAGCTTGCGGCCGAGGCCTAGGAAATTGGGGAGGAGTTTTATAATTAATTTACTCGAGTGGCCCGTACGTGGTTTCCGGGTGTCAGTGTATAGGGCGTCAGAAAAGGACAAAAAGTGCCAATACCAGGAGGTGCGCAAGGTGGCTTTACACTTGAAGCGAGCAGATCGCGGCGAGTGGAATTGGTTTCTATAGAGATCATCTTGAGTACCTTTGCAAAGGCTGTGGGAGTTGGCGCGACCAAAGACCATCGTCACAAGAGAGAGGTAACAGTGCCTCGGTCATTAGACCCGGACACACGTGCATCTCAACCCTAACCCCACACATGGGACATTTCGGACAACGTCAGAAGCACCTTTCCTCATCGTTCACCGCATTGCGCGCATAAACTAGAAAAATGGTAAGCTGCTCCCCTCGTCGTTGTCTCCGGCCGACTCAAGGCTCTACTAGGGAGGAGGCGCAAGATATCCCTATCCAAAACACGTCTGGTCACCTGCTGGTTCGTTTCCGTCCCATTTTCCTTACACGAAAAGAATTGAAACGAGGGGATTGCAGGTGGTTGGTGGGTTAGACCATCGAATTGGAAATCAAATACGGCTATTTTTTTGGCTGGATCGACTGTGATTATGTATGGTGTTTTCCAGCTTAGTTCTGCGAAAGAGGTGAGGTCGTTGTTGTTCTTGTTTCGTGCTTTGACGACGTTTTATTGCTGCAGACACGATACATTCAACCGCAGAAAGATGGGGTATCTTGGACGTTTTCGGTGCGTTTACTGCGTATTATCTGTCAAAACTATGCTGACTTTTTGTTTCAAGTTTGCTAAACAGATTCGGGATAACAAGGAGCAAGAGAAGAGTTAGCAAGTCCGTTAGATGTAATACACTATTCCTCGCCAATCATTATTCTCGTTCAAAAAAAAACATGACGTGTGACGCGGTGTGACCTCTACTTGTTCTTGACAAAGGTGTCGTTGACGTTCTTTTCCCCGACTGGCGAACGATTCAAATCTCGCGCAGCTGCCGGTCGACAGCCATCAGAACGCATTCACCCTGCTCCAATACCCCCGCTCCATCGACCCCCCCTCAATTGGAAAAAAGTGATGTCGGCCTTATAGAGCTCTACTCGTCCTAACAAACCTTAACTTCCTTCTTCATGCACCGCGCTGATTCCCATCATGACCATGTACATCACTCTCAGGTCCAGCCATCGTTCAAGCTTTCAAGGTTCGATCCCCTACGGAACAGACGTGGAGTTCAAGACAATAGGGATCTTAGTACCGATGATAGGGCGGTCGGATGGGATCTTGGTATCCAGGCAAGCTTTCCAGATCTGATGTTTCCTGAAATCTGAACTGCCTCTGTTTTATTGGCTCGGATCTCTTATGTACGCTGCCTTCCTACATCATCAAACCTAATAACTGAAGAATCGAATTCAGATCAGGGCGAACAAACGATTCGCGGTGTTATCCTACACGGGCCTCGAAAATCCGATTCTGTGTGGTGATGTCTATGTGTTGGTTGTGCTGCTAATTCTGGTGAGTTATGTTTGTCGTTACAGGCAGAGGTTAACGGTATATCCTTATGTGGCAGGCGGAGTAAACTACTATGTCGGGAGCAATTTCGAAATCGCGATTTCCCTCTCTCTCTCCAAAGCTTCCCCTTTCAATCTTACCGCAGAAGGGAAACGAAGCCCCTTTCAGAAACTGGCTTCGCGTATCCTCAAATTTTCGCAACCATTGTATATCCGACATTCTCCGAACGTATCTCGAAGTTCCCATACAGGGGTGGCTTTCTTACGGCCCTCTAGTCTTTCGACACCGTCGCCCGACTCTCTACCATCGCCCTCTTATCCCGCTGCCTTCCCCTCCCTTCTACGGATGACTCCATATCCTCCAACTCATCCCTCGTTAACGGGGTTATTTCGACTACCCGTTACAGCCTCTACGATTTTTCGTTTTTCGGGGTTTTTCCTTGACCCCTCCATCATAGCGCTCGAGAGGTTAATCGACGGATTTCACTTCCTTGTCCGCCCCCCTCCCCTTCCCTATCCAAGAGTGGTACGGGAGTACCCCTCCGCTGCTCTGAGTGCCTTCTGGACTTTTTCTTTCATCACCCTCCGCTCCATATGTCCTTGATTCGGGGTTTGCGGGTCATGGTGTATGAGGGGGGTTCTTTGACTTCCAAATCCGCTTTTTTGTTATTTTGTGAGGGACGGGATCGGGGTTGTAGTGAAGGGACTAAGAGTTGGGGTTGAAGGGGTGTGGTGGTGTTGCTGGGGTTCGTCTGTACCCCTTTGCCCGATTGGGCTGGATGCTGGTTGACGACTGTCTGGTGTCGTGGGTTTTGGGATGGTGTCCCCTCTCCGAAAACTTGGTCAAAAGCTGTTTTACATTATGTTCAACGCTACACCTCGCCGTCGTCCCTAGGGTTGATTATCTGCTTCTGCTTTGTGGAAGAAGTGATGTCCCCTGGGGGCCTGTGTTGTCGCCTACAATTTACAGCCTACAGCCTATCGACGTCGTCCGAACTTGCCTTTTTTCTTTTCTTTTCTTTTCTTCGAATTGGTTCTATATGTACGTTTCGTGTTCGTACGATCGTCGGCGGATGTTATTTCCCCCCCCCTCGTTTCTTTTTCTTTCTTTCTTTCCTTGGAAGGAGTGTAGGTTTCGTTACCTTTATTGGGTGAATGCTGGTGCTTTACCATGTTCCCCTTCGCCTTTACTTTTTTTTTTTCGACTTCCTCCCCAGGTGTAGTAAAACTAGTTTATTGGGAGCAATTCGAATCTTTTCGATTACGTAGCCCTCCAAGCATGCTCCTTCCAAAACCCCCACAGAAACCCCACAGAAGTAACGAAGACCTTCAGAAACTAGCTTCGCTTATCCTCGAACCTTCGCAGACCGTCCAAACAAATCTCAAATTCGCAAAAAGAGGTCGCTTCCTTACGCCCTCTAGGTCTTTCGATGTCAGCCAGCCGCTCACCGTCATCCGAAGTCTACTTCTTACTGTCCTACTGCCTCTCCTCCCTCCCTTCTATGGATGACTGTCCCTTCAACTCGTTCCTCGTAATCATTCCATTCCATACGTTACGGTCTCTCCGAATTTTCGTTTTTCTTTTTTTTTTTTTTTGCTTTTCCGAGGATTCGAGCGCTTCTCTCCGTTCACTCCTTCCCCTCTCCCCACTTCTTCCGCTCTCGACGGTCTATCACTTGGAGAATGCTCAACCGGAGAGCACTGGTCTTCAACAGCTTTTTTGGCTTCCACGGTCGTGAGCGTGTGGAGTGGAGGGTTTTGCCTGTAGCTGAGCTGAACGTGCGGAGTGTTCATGGAGGGAAGTCTGATGTCAATGGGCTTCAGCGCTGTTTCTTTGGGTCTTTGTTTGGCATGCGCGTGTTTCTGGAAGTTGGGAGTGTCGTCTGGATTGGGGGGTGCTTGTTTTTTTTTTTTTTTTTTTCGTTGGGTGGCCCCTGGGGTTCGTTATATTCTATTCGCCTTTGCATCTTGCTTTTTTTTGTTCAACTTATTGCAGGAACCTTTTTAGCCATTCTTGGCGTGTTCGGCAGGTTATGTGTATTGTGTATGGTGGACGTATGTCTCGATCTAGGGTGTAACAGGGATTGCGATGCATTGTGGACGGCTGATGCGGGTGGTCCGTTTATGGGTATGGTAACGTTCTCTAGTTCTTTTTTGCCTTTCAGAATATTTTTTGTTTTACTGATTATCCAGCTTAGATTAGCGCGAAGTTCAACATATAGGGGGGGTATACTATGTTTACTTCTCCGGGCCCGTTACGTATGGTGGTGAACCGGGCGGTCCGTTTTTTTTTTGTTTTCCTCCGATGGATAGGTAGATGGCTGACATTTCTCTGATTAGAAAAGTAACGTCCTAGTGATAGGGAATGGATCGTCATACCTTCGTGGCGCATGTCTCATATACGTTTGAGGAGTTTCTGCTGAGAAGGCCTGTGGGGATGAAAGGGTACGATTTCTTTCCAGTTTTTAGCCGCGGCATAACCCGCGGACTTGCGCGAACTTCTTTTTTTTTCCTGACTTTTTTCTTTCTTTCCTTCTAGAAACGAATATAGCCACCGACCATCAATCAGGGAGTAAGAACAGAAGTTGGAAGTTTCCGAGTTGACTCTTGCATGATGCATTGCCTTGTTTTTCTCGGAACGCTGTATTCAACAGCTTTTTGGCTTCTTAGGTAGTGCATTTCGAGGGGTCGTACACCTCTCTCTCTCCTCAAGCGGGGGGTGACCAAATGCTCCCTGATTGTATGCCTACTCGATGACTCTTGTTATCCTCTTGGAGGCGAGGCGGGACTGCAACACTTTAACCCTTTCTCCTTCGCATAATGGCTATCAGCTCCCCACATCTTTGATGTTCCTTCCCTCGGATAGTGGAAGGGTGATTTTTGGACCCTGTATGCGTGTTGTCGGTGCCTTTTTTGTGAGGAGACAAAGAATGGTTAGGTCGTGAATACATATGGTGAGTAACATTATTTTCTTTTTTCATTTTCTTTCTACATCTCAGAAATTGACATTTCTTCCCGTTCTGAACAGAACGAACACGCGTCTACTTTCTGAGGTTTTTTTGCGTATGAAAGGACCTTTTTTTTCTGAGTGATATGGATGCCCCCCCACCCTGCACAACGTACGTATTGTTTGATGCCCATGTGTTGCCTCTGACTAACTGTGACGCCCAGTTTCCTTTTGAATACTCCGAACCTCTCGCAGCCTTTCATTTGTTGTTTCCTTCCGACTTATCCCGGAGTCACATCCACACAGGATCGCCATTTCCGTCATCGAGCTTCTCTTCAGGCGGGCGCTTAGAGTGGATTTTACACGGAACTTTCCAGCTGACGGCTTCCGTCCGCACTCGCTGACGTATGTGGTTGTTGTAAACTGCTGTTTCCGAGTTGTTGCTAGGTCTGGGTCGGAGGTGTTTACTTGTCGGTCCTTTCCGGGAGTGTTGACTGCAGGGTATCCCCTTCGTTGAGTCGATGGGTTGACTTGACGGTTCCCCCCGACGCCGAATTGAGGTTCAACCTACCCCCCCACGAAAAGTTTGAAGACTCGAGCTTGGGGTCGCATCGGCTTTCGGCGTGCGTGGTACCCCACTCTCGATAATGATTTGGCGGTAAACCTAAACAAGTCTTTGGTCGACCCTATCGGCTTTCTCGGCTTTCTCCGTTTTGGAGAGATTCATTACGGATTCTGACGTGTTGACCTCGCCGACGGCGGTATAGGCTGGTTTCGTAGTCTTGCTCGACGTGGTGGCGAGCTCTCCCCTCTCCTCCCCAAAAATTGTGGCCGTCATTAGCTCCGTTCCGACATTCGTACTGGTGGTACCATGGTCGACGGATGTTTCCCGTTTATAACTCTCCTCCTTTCGAGGGCTCGGGCTAATCCGTCGCGTTTTACCCATCTTCGAACTTTCGAGCTCGTCGTTCTCCTTTTCTCATGGGTCAGTAGCACGCCACTGTAAACGACGGATATTCCTTGGATGGGAACGTTCAACGCTCAGAGAACCTTGGGTCCGTCGATCTTCACGGTCTTCCACTGTTCCATTCCATACCTCCGACATGTTGCAGTTCACTTCGACGGAAGTGGTTTCTACCCTTGTCTACATACCCGGATCAACAGCGGTCGTTAGCTCTCTTTTCTCTAGATCTTTTGGGGGTTCCGTCCTTTGCACCCTGTTTCACGTCCGGTTGTTCCGAGGAGTGTTTTTGTCGGGAGGGTCGGTATTATACCTTGGATGTTTTACCCCCACCGGAAAGATGAAACCATCGATGCGGTTATTTGATGTTTTTGTTGATGGTGCTAATTTGTTGCTCGAGGGTATGTACTGTCGATTGTTGTTTTTGTTTGGGTCGTTGTTTAACTGACTCGGGATCAAGAGCAGGGTCACGAACAAGTTTATTACGCCGTTACGCTACGTGTTACGAATCTATGATTCTCAGTATCGTCTTGCCATCGTCAACCCCGTGGCTCGGCGTAGTAGGGCGCTGGGGGGGAGGGGAGAGGGGGAGAGTTTGAAGAGGCTTAGAGGTGCATTGTGGTCTGTACGAGACGGCGGTGTACTGTGCTACGTCCCAAGAGTCCTCTCTACACGACGTTGTCTTTGCCCTCAAATCTTACTATCGATCGCTCCCCGTGCTCTGGTTCTTGCACCCATCAGACAGACCATGACGGGTAATCAAACCTGGTCAATCAAAGATGAACAGGGACAAGGGTGCGGTGCTTGGAGGAGGTCCTTTGTTCTCTATATCAAAGGCTATGTTGATCCCTCTCTCTGTATGGCAGATCGATTGTATACGAAAGCGGATCCTTGTTGATCGTGTTCTTCGTGCTTTGTTTGTTATTGCCTCGGATAGTTCAAGTTTGTTTTGTTTTTTGGTTCCTGTGTGAGTTCTCCTCCCTTTTTTGTGTGTTTCTTATCTCTGTCAATTGACCTGCTCATTGTCCGGACAGGTTATTGAATGACAGTTGGAACTGTCAAAGCTTGCTCTCTTGCCGGATGGTGTAATCATGCGAATGACTAACTTTTTCTTGAATGGAAAAACAAAAAAGGGTGCGATTTCATGGGCTTACCGCGGCTTCCATTTCTCTGACAAAATGTTACTGTAAATTCATTCCAGGAACGGAAAGGGAGTACGTTAGGTAGTGCTTAGCGCACGACTCTCTACCTTCAGTACATAGTACAGAAAACAACCTGTCAGAAGCTTGACCAATCCCCGTCCACCCCCCTCTTTGAACTGTTCACAGCTTCTTCTGCTCAAAAAAAACATTCCGACGGATTTCCGGAGCCCATTTCCATTCCGCGTATCGTTCGAGAGAGCGCCTAAACGTCACATCACAATTGGGATCTACGGAAGAGGCCAGGTTTCAGTCTGATGTTCTCCAGCTTGCTGGCATGTTGAACGCGAACGCTTTCCGTAACTACCTCTGTCCCTGGTTCGGAGGTGCTTACCCTCGGTCTTCCCGGGCTACTGCGGGTGATCCTTAGCTTCATCCGTCATCTGCTATAGACACCGACAGTGCCTGGTTCAAACCGGGTCTCGTCGGTCATCTCGGCGCTTTGAGACTATTCAAGATGTCCATTCCGGGTCCTGATCGATTAACATGTTCCGAAAGTGGCTTCAAGGACCCCCCCCCCCAGGGACTCTAGGTGACTGACGTTGAGTCAAACGCATCCCACTTTTTCCCGTCCCTTTCATGTGTTTCTGTTTATTTCTCAAGGGTCGACGGCTTTCAATATTTGGACCGGCCAATGTTCGTTTTTCTCGGTCTTACGTCGTAGGAACTTCCGGACGTCATTTCTGTTTTCTTTCCATTAGTAACGCGCATCCGGGAACCCCTGGGGTCAAAGCCCGGCTTCCCCTACATCCTACTTCCACGAAATAGCTGTTCAATCGTTCACGTCTAGGCCTTCCATGGAGCTCGCTCGTCACACCTTCACACCTTCGCACTGCCCTCTTGCGTATCCACAACTCTCGGGAAAGAGGATAGATGCAGCTACCAGAGGCGATCGATATCTTGCTGTCTGATGTTGCCGTCCTGCTCCTTGTGGAATTTATCTGTCGATTTATTTATTTATTCGTCCCTCCCGGAGCTGTTGACTGACTTGTTATACAAAAAAACCGGTTACACGATATCGCTTCCAGTGCTCTATTTCTTGCACTCATCAGACAGACCATGACTGATAATTGACCGAGATCAGGGCAAACAAGGGCGCAGTGTACTGTGTATGGGACAAATCCTCTGTTCGATGTGCCATTGTTTTGGTCGTCTTTGGGCTGGCCGTTCTCCCATACTACCACTGCTTTTCCAATCGATGAATTATCGGGGGGCTATGCTGTCTCCCTACCCTGATCTACGGATATGGATGATCAATAACTGCCTTTTGGTCTGGAAAGCGGTTTAAAACCTGTGTGGGTCCTTTCCTCCTAGCTTGTTATTTTTAATTTATCAAGTGACTGTTTCTGTTTTCGTCGAAATGCTATTGATTCTTTTTTGGAATATGAGGGTGTTGCTCTGGTGAATACACCCCTCCGATCACGGAGAGATTTGGTTCGTGTCCATTTGCTGATAAAATTTTTGTCTGTCATGCCAGTTTCATCGGTCCTCTAGTCATTCATCGATATACACGTTTTGACGTACCCTCTTCTGGGGCCACATTATCTCACACATAGCCCAGTTGGGTCTCGCAAGCTCTCAGTTTAGTTCATCGAAGCTGTCACCGGTCATTAGAACTCGCTTCTTCTCCGGCTGACTGAGGTATCGGATTGCAGATGTCTTGTACGCATCACAAATTATTGCTGTACAGGCGCCCTCCGTTTTCCTTTTTTGTTTTCCATGGAACGGGTACTCTATTGGTCGATCTAGGCTCCCCGCCTCTGTGGGTCTCTTCTATGAACTCTTTCCCCTCAGCGCCTTGGGCCTGTGCATTTCGGAATGTCATCTCTTTTCGTGGAGTACGCCATCAATTCATCAATTTGGGGTTCGGAGGGGGGGTACCTACCCTCCGCCTCCTTCGCTCTTCATATGACCGCTGTGGCTCAAGCGCTCATGGTCCGCTACCACAGTTTGTGCCCGTTTCTACGTTCATTCTGATGGCGGCTCCAAGGCTCTCGGAGTGTCGTCTCGCATAGTACATACCTAGGCGCACGGTGGCTATGAAAATCGATCCTCCCGCGCGCGCTTATGGTGATGTCAACGCTGGTGGCTCATAGCTTGTGACCCCACGATATTCTACGCGTCCCCCTCCGAAGATGGCAGCTCCAAGACCTCCGAAGGTTCCCCCAACAACGGATGTTCATTGGTCGCGTTCATGCCCGTCCTCATCGGCGTCTCGTGACAAGGGATATACCTCGGAAGGGTCTTCCAACCTTCACACCCCTTCTCTTTCTCCGTCCTTCCAACGTATTGCTCCTATGCCGTCCCCGACCCGAAAGGAGGACGGTAGAACCCAACACGGACATCAACATCGCTGTCCTTGAGGTTCGTAAAAATGAGTTCTTTTCGCTACCTGTTACTCGTCAACTGACTCGTTTCATGGAGGTACACCCCTGCGGCTAGGTGTGAGTGAGAGTTAAGTGCGAAAAGAAAAACACACAAAGAGGGACACTGTACTTCGTTTCCCGGCAAAAGTGGTCTTTCTTCCGAGCCGGCAGTAATTCCCCGTTATTCGATAAATCGTTTTTGGTACGGTGTTACTGTATTCAGTTCATTTCACAAGTTGATAAATTCCACCCCCGTATAGGCTGGATGCCGCTGCAGTTCGACCGGTTCTCGATACCGTACAACCTGCGTGCTACAAAAGTTACAAGGAGGGGCAAGTGCGAAAGTCACACAAACTTGGACCAGGCGTAGTGTTGGTACGTTTTCGTTTCTCCGTATGGATCTATCTGTTTTCTGCGCGTCGTCATTTGTTAACCTTAAATTTCAGGGTACTTCCCTCGCTCCCGTGTGGCAGTGGTGCTTTAGGTTCTGTAGACAGACGGTCTAGTAGCACCGAAGCTGTGGACGCGTTGTCGCGCGCTTTTTGCCCCCTCCCCCCCTCTAGTGCTGGAGAGGGGTCGTCATAGTGGATAATCTGGAAACGCTAGAACTCCGAACTGTGACTAGGGATTAATTCCTCGGGATACGCCTGTTTGGATTATTGAAAGGGAGTTGGAACGCAATGCTTGCTATTGAGGGATGCCCTCCGACGGACTCTACTCGTGCGATTAGCTTCCGTGAAAATTTAATTTCGCCGCGTTTAGTACCATGGTTCCCGGAGGTTTTTGTTATGTATACAGTCTTTGAAAGATTAGATTCCAGACTACGGAGTTAAAAAGACTCCTACTCGCACGTACGGGTTTTCGCGTTCGATTAGAAGCTAGATGGTATAGATAGCTCGTGTATGAGGGGTAAGTAGCCAAACATAGACTTGCACAGTAGAAAATCTCAAGCTTTCATCGTAATTAGTTATTACTAACCCGCTGTCCCAACGGAGTCGAGTAAGCACTTTTTCCCTTTCAGTGGGAAGCTCATGAGGACTTGTTGATAGGGTTTGAAAATCCGACTCGGTAAGTCATGAGCACTAATGTATATCATTCTAGAGTCGTGAAGTACAGGTCGTAGTCGTACAAACAGATCGTGAGTGTAACTATGGGTATAAGTACAACAATAAAAAAATCCCAAAAGAAAAGAGGTACAAATATCGTAAAGCTAGTGTGTTGGTTTTACAGTGTAGTCCCAAGGCGAAGCCGGTCGTGTGTGAGACGAGGAATATCCGGAGGAGAAAGAAGGAGGAGGGGGAGAAGTGATGTTGATGGTGATGGTGATGGTGGCGGCATAGAGCGTCCCGAATGGGAAAAAAAAAGTTAAAAATAAAAAAAAAAAACACAGGCCCGGGGCCTAAATCAATCATGATAGTCCAAGCAGAGCTCCCAAACATCAGCTCTATCATCCGAAGGAGTCATTCCAACGAACCGAGTACGCTCGCGAAGAAAATCAACTCTCTTCATCCCACCCTTCTTTTCCTCCCTAGACGCGTGATAATCATGAATGCGACTATACCGTCTCTCGTACGCTTCCTGAATTCGACGTTGGTCGGTTCGGGAAGGTACGAAATGGTAATCTTTCTGAGTAGCGTTGCCACGAAGAGCGTGATAAATCCCATCAAGAACGTCTCGTACACTGACGTAGTACCCGTTCGTGGGGTAGATCGTGAATGACCAGGGTAGGTAAGGGGTGGTTAAGATTAATGACGGTACCGCTGGTGATAAGGCTGGTTCTGCAAGGAGTGAACTGGAAGGACGATATCGTGCTGGTGAAGCTGATATTGGAAGAGTGACATCGAAATCAATGGCTGGGTTGGGTGAAGTGTACGCGAGTAGGTAATGAACCCGGACGGGTTGTGCAACACGCTTTGATGGAGGATAAGAGTAAGCGTGGCCGGGTAAGTTGACTGGACGGTAAGGTGGTGGTGTGTGGGGACCTTTTGATGAGGATCGGAGGGACGATGAGGATGAACGGCGTGTGGGGGTTGGATTGGGCGGTATAGGGTATTCAGTCTTCTTTCTCGAGAACCTAACACGTTTCTGAACCGGCACAGTCATGATTTAGATTTTAACAAGTCGAGGACGAGTTAATTTTGGTTTGTTGAGGACGGGGTGGGTAAAGTGATAGGCCGGTCTTTACTTTTTAAACCAGGGTGGCGTCTGGTGACGTGACCGTACAGTTTCGGTGCTAAGGTGAAATGATCCTTTGCCCACAATCATTGTTGAGAAATGGGAATTTACAACTTCAGTTTAGAACTTTGAAGCTAATTGGAAACATAACACTGGGCATATTCAAGCCATCCTGAGGCAATCGGGGGGCGTATCAACGACTCCAAGATGAAAGAAACCGCCGCGGAAAAAACATGGCCGTTACCAGCGCGGGACTAAAGTTCACTCGCCTTGGAAACAGTTCGAAACTTGGATAAAATGAGAAATTTCTTCACAACTTCACCGAATCAAGACTATTTCTGATCCAAGGAGAACTAGGAAAAAGTGAAATTGAATGTCCATGGTGGACGTACGAGTAAAGAGGCAAATCCGCCCTCCGCAGCCGTCGTGATGGCGGTGAAACCGTGGAAAAGTCACAAGGACCCTACTCTGGTACGTAATCAACTAGTGCTACTCCAGTCTCCAAAATCTCCGCTTAACCAGCGACGGTTCAGCATACATCTTCCGGGCGAGAAACCCTACCGAAAAGACGTCGGAGGCGATAGAGAAAGCTGTTAGTGAGAGTTGTGAATATTCAATTCACTAGCACGAGAAATTTCCAATACGGAGTTCTCCGAGCCTCACTCCCATAGCTAGCTCTTCAGGATGGAGGGGGACTGGAGGGTCATTGATTTGGTTTTCTGAACGGGATTTAAGGGTCTATAGGGATTGAGAGTGAGACGGAGGGGATGAGAACTGAGAGATCCCCACTCCGATGGGGAGCCGTCCTGAAGGGTGATGAATTGTCACTCCGGAGTCCGTACCAAGGTATTACGAAGTGGACCCGGAACCGTAGCAATAAAAAAGTAGTACCCCGAAGACGACTCGAATGTTAATCGCCATCAATTCAGCGTTAGGGACGTCGGCTCCCGTCAGCGACTCGTACTAGTAACTACTACTATTTGGCAGGGACGAGACAAAAAGTGGTGGCGCTCCGAATTCAAGTTGGCATCGACAGAATCAACAGAACGAGAAATGTATTACAGAGATGGGCTATACCAGGGGGAACAGAAGTCTTGGAGCTGATACTAGTCAGTCAATATGATCCCTGAAGTGACTAATTCCGGCGCCCTGGCGCCCTGCAGTACTTTGGGCGGGAAGAGGACTTTCAAGGACCGATTGTAACCATCATCACCACGATCGCAGTAACCTTGATGATGTTGACGCCGTTGCGACACATCCGTTGAAGGGACATGCTGCAATAACTTGGGGCCATTAGTAGTTTCGCTGAGCTCACCCTTTACGGATGCTTGACCATTATTATATTTAGGTGCAATCAGTTTCAAAAACTTTGAGCGCTGGTTCGGCGCTCGGCGTAGTCGGGAGACGGAATGATTTTGAACCAACGGGTAGCAGTAAATCTAAGAAGTGATCGGATAAAAACGTTGGTAAAGATGCATTCGACGCTTTGCCATTTTACGATGTAAAGTGAATCTTTTCTTCCCCGATGAAGGGTAACTAGCTGATAATCATCTGGCTGCTGCTTGATCAGCTTTAGCACCCGTGCGAATGAGTAAGTACGTAGGATTGACAATAAAGCGATCTTCTCGGCTTAGCCCAGCTACCCTCAGATGAGGTGTGTGGAGACGAGAGATGTAAAGTGCATCAGGAGTCATTAATCAGGTTTCGGAAGTGCCAGGCTCTGGTGGTATCTTTTCCCGTGGAAACGGCTGCGGAGTCAGACGCAGACATACGCGCTGACAGCTGGAAGTCACAAAACTTTGACTTGAAACTCGATGCATGGGATTGGTTGAGAATTATGATAGAGATGCTCATCAGACATTCAGCCTTGGGGATCTGGTGGCCTAGAAGTGGCAGATGTTATTATAATCAAAGACCAACCACCGACCCGGATCTGAGCATCATCTTGATATATATATTTATATACGAGCCCACAACCGGTTGCAATTCAGTGCGTACATCAAAGTTGTATTACTAGACTTACTAGCCTCGAGGCTCTGATCCGTGACTGCGAGATGGGACCAACAATAGAAAAATTTGGGCTAACCGTAACCGGAAGGCCAATGGATGCGGACCGAAGTCCTGCTCAAAAGTGGCACGGCTCAAAGCAGGGTACTAAGGTACGGAATACTTACTAAGTATCAAGTTCGTCCGTATCGGTGCCCAGATGTCGGTCCTGATTTAAATGTCCTAGGTGGATCCTCACACGCCATTCCCGATTGAATATATTGAGTGTAAGAACCGCTACTTGGTCCAAGTCTGCCTGAAGAGGCTCCGGGAGGTCAGATTCACACGCCATCATGGGCATAAAGTGGGCCCCAGCCCGCAGAAGTATCGCCGGATAGCTGTTGGATGCATTGTTTGTCTGGCCTTGTGGCGCGAGTCGCTCAAGGAGCCTTGTGCCAAGTTAAGATGAGCTTGAGACCCATTTTCTTCATCAGAGAAGGTATTGATTAATTGGATTAATTACATCAGGGGAGCAGCTAGTCGCTGACCTTGTGGTTTTCTGCTTTTTTTACAGCCTACGAACAATGAACAATCTCTGACAAGTCTAATTACTTCATTTATCAGACTCGTATCAATCCCCATCGGCGTTCCGTAACACCTCGTACTATCAATTCCACGCATTCCGGACCGGTGGTCCCCCACGGCGAAATGAGTGATTTATACGCGGGTAGGCATTAACTTGAAAAAAATCATCAATAACGCGGAGAGCGCAGATTGAACAACCAATTTGATCAATTGAGAGGTTTTCGGGATCTTGAACAAAAATAAACAAAATCAAGCGAGAACTGTTGAAGACAGATGGATTACTCATTTTTTGATTCATATGAATGAACATCTCACTGGCAGCTCCCAAAGAAAAAGGAGCAACACTTGCTTAAACGCCCGGCAACATGGTAAGGTCGGTCCAGAATCAAACGTTTTTTTAGTTCTGTCCGTCTGAGAGTCAAGTTTCCTTATGTCCGTTTCAGTATCCGGAACAGATCGAGTTATTCACAGACAGGATGCATTTTGTCGCTCATTGTTCTTGCCCGACAGTTTTTTTCAGAACAGATACTGTTGGCGGGTTCTGTTAGATCGGCTATGTACTTTTTTAAAGAAACCCCAACAGCAAAATGGATCATGGGGGGGCTCCCTAATCGAAAATACTAGGAACCAATTGGGAGAGGGCGCTGTGGGCCGAGATCTGCAAAAAATGTCATCACAATCAATCATTCTCTAGGCTCTAGAGCTCACTTGAAGCCTCTAGAAATAGAGGTCGTGGTACATCCAGAACGAAAAATGTTGTACATCTATCCACTACCTGTCGTTGGCTCAATAAACCATCCAATCGCGATGGTGAATGATGCCGATTCGACGCTGGCTTTCTCGTTCCCAGGCATGAGTTTTCCCCGAGGGTCATGAGGTACAGTTATCCCAATAGCCTAGGCTCAGGTCTTGATATTTCGAGGTATTCGTCTCACCTCTGGCCCTGATATGGAGCCAGGGCTAGTGCTACCACAAAGATTACTTGGAACTGCGCACCGTGAAGGTGCCCTTCCATGGTGAGTCATTAATTCATCACTCGCAGTTACTTCGCTATCTGCGATCAACAAGGGATGCGCTTCTTCTCCAAGCAACACGCGCAGTCTAAAAAGTCCAAAGTTCCAGTTTCGAGGTATCAAAAGATGCTGCGGAGCGGTGGCATTTTTGGGTGGACTCGGACAATCCGTCCTCCGAAGAACATCTCGTTGCCAAGGATCGTACATAAGACAATCCCGGTTTGATTACCGCACGTTTCCAGTAATGGTTATCATTCGCCCGAATTGTAGAAAAACTCCCAATTAGAGCAGGGTAGAAGTGACGTTCCGATTTTCTCATGAATATATATATATATGAATCGATCAATCCATTGTGAGTGTCAAAAACCTGTTCCACGAAGACCCAGGCAGTCATCGACCAGTCCGAATCGGCGGTGTAGTTTTAGGTTTTGGTAGGCAATGCGTAATTCGTTCGGCGGGTAAGCCTCGAGGCTCGAGGGGTTAAGACGGAGGCAACAAGATGTAACCGATAATTCAGTGAGCTACGCGGCGTTGCCGATGACCCTTGACATGCGTAGCTTCAGGGCAAGGACCCTACAAGGTGAGTGGTACCCGGTGTAGTGGTAGGATAGACCTGTAACTTGTCCCGTTTGCCTCCGACGGAAGCTTTCAACCTGGCAGAACTATTCCTTTGAGATCAGGTTCCGATTCTTCAGTTGCGCCAGCGATTACTTTGTCTACCCGAGGTCAGTTCGAGGTTTCAGTCAGCTTTGATGACTGAAAGGGCAGATCCATCAACCTACAAGCTACGGGAAGGTAAGCGCATAGGAGAAGAGTTCGAGGGGAAATGCGGGAGAAAAATGAATACCGGTGTACGTCTGGGGTTCCGTCGCAGAATTCGGACGGAGGTCCATCACTGTTTAAGCGCTTGAGGCTATCCGAGCTACGAAATCCGAATACCCAACGTAAAACGATTCGGTCATTCTAATCACGGCCTGGGTTAACCCCATTTGTGGCCAGGGCGAGCGGATCTGAGGCTATATATGCCCCATCCTCCATTGTCCTCCCTTTACTACGCCAAATCCCCCACTCATATCATATCCCCCCCTTTGCGTTTCTGAACCTTCTTCATCCACCATTATTCTTTTCCCCCTCGCGAACAACGAACGCAAGCGTATATCAAGGACGGTGATCGAGACGTGTAGCGTGAAGCAGGTGCGTAGTAAATCCGATCCCTTCCACATCTGCAACTCCAAGCTGACCACCCTCCAAGTCGCGTCTTCCAAGATCATTTTTTTACGAACGTCGAACGACGCCGATGACCAGAAGAACCTACAGTAGCCCGAGCGATAGCTACAATTCGACCACTGTTCACACGGCATCGGTACCGACGAGTCAGGTATCGCCCTGTCGCGAATCAGTCAACCCCAAACTCTTTACAACCCTCACCAACCGCACCAACATGTCCAACAGCTCTCAAAACAGTCCGTATGACTATTGGTCATCACCATACATATCCCCTGGAACACCAACACCAACAGTTGGCTCATCAGCATGGTCCGTGCACGAACGGGAGCTATCACCCAAATGGAGCATACCTGATAGCCCTATGCCCCGGAGCCAATATTACCCCAGCTCTTCTTCATTATCACGACCTCGTCAATCTCTCATCCCATCTATCCCTCTTCCATCTCAAATCGGCCATAGAGGAGATTTCATCCTCCATCCCTCCCTTCGACGTACTGCAGAGTCGTCAGGATTCGAAATCGTTGACCTCGCCTCTGCGCAACATTTCGTACGAGCTCGAACAGAAGCAGCAGCCTACGCAGCAGCCTACGCAACTTTCCACCCTTCCTATCTGGCAGCTCCAGCAACAGAACCGCGCCTGCCATCATTAACAATAATACATCCTTCTTTACCGTGGTGCATCACTGTCCATCGCTCTCGAGAAGACCACGTCACTGTGGCCGATGTCCTCTACACGCTAGGGAGATACTTTCAAATGCCACTAGATCGAGAGTGGGCGGAGACTGTATCAAGACAGTCGCCAAGAACGGCCTATCGTGATTCAGCGAAACATCGAGGGATGATTCGGTTGGATATGCTGAGTGGAAGAACGGCCTTTGCAGGGTTATCGAAAAGCGATGCAGGAACAGAGACCTGGAGATTACATGTTAGATGATACCCCCGCGGAATTTAGAACATCCACTACAGCAGTTCCAACGCACGCATGACCGACCCCATTATCACGATTTGACACATTCACCCCCCCCCCCCCCGCATCTTCATGTTGTATTATTGTTATTCCCAATCTTGCCTATCGCAATCTCCATGTAAGTATATTGGTCCGGACCGCTTCGCTCTCGTTTAGTTTGTGTAGCATTTGATTTGTTTTTTATTTTATTGCTGTATACGTAGATGATGAAAAAATAACGTCTGTGATGAAAAAAAATGATTTTAAACTCACAGTGACAATACGGAAAAACGATTTCAGATGTGATGCTAACACGGCATAACGTCTGCCTGTGGCATGGGCGGGACGACGACGACGACGAGCGTGACACCGGTCCGAAGAATGTTAATGAAGAGCCAAACGCGAATGAACCTTAAAAAAATAAATAATTCAACTGTATTGTGTTCTGGCTGGAAGAAAAGAAAGACAAGTCGAGCAAACCAATGCCAGCTCACCAAAACCGTGTCACAGCGATGACAATGCGATGGCGCGATTTGTACCGCACGTGTCCTCTGACATTCAACAGCAACTAACGTACGTTCGAAAAAAAAAAAAGAAAAAAAAGATTCAGCCGCGAATAATTCCTTTCTTGTCTTGAGGAGGGGGGGCAAATAAGCAGAAACCAGATGACCAGAAGTGACACGTAGTTGAACAGCGAGCGGTGAGCCCGCGCCAGGGATTCGGGGGTGACGACCCTGAAAAAAAAAATGTTCCTCGAGTAAAAGCGGTGTACGTAAATGCAATTCGGGATTGTGTTACCTCACCCACTAGTCCCTTGTAAAAGATCCTATTTCTGAGCAGACCACCGAACGAAGGATCGTTATTATATTGCAGCCCACTTGGAATTCGACTCTTTGCTCTACGTTGTTAACGCAAATTCAGAGCAGACATATAATCCCGGAAATCGGCCGAAGGTAAAAACCTGACCTAAAAGCTGTAAAAATCCAAAAAAGAAGTAGACAGAATGGATAATCCCAATGAGAGACAGACATACGGGAAGACTGGTCCATATTCGGTAGGATGTCATTATCACCGCCGCTGAATGCAAACTGGAAAAAAAAGAAAAAAAAATAAGAACTTTGAATCCTCTGGCATTTCACGAGAAAACTGATTGGCCAAACAAGAGAACCGTACAGCCCTAACACAGCCACACCCGCGTGGCAAATCGTCTCGTGCCTATTGAGGGCGGGAGGGTTTCAATTGAAGAAAAGGAGGAAGCGACTGTAACGAACGAATTGGGTTAATATGTACCCTCGTTATTGAATTCCAAAGGAAGAAGTTTGTTCCAAACGGTCGATTCAAATAATTCAAGGTTTTGAATTGACCCAAGATCAGGCCCCCCCCCCTTATTCACCGAATTGAGTACACCTTCAACAAGTTGCAAGAGACGAATGAACATCTTGTCAGATTGTGAAAATGACAGAAAAGGGGTCGTACCGTTTTTGTACAGAAGAACCCTAAATTTGAAGAGAGGAATTGTCCAAAAATCTCCGTTGCAAAGATCATCAGATCCAAAGATAGTCGATATAAATTTTACCAACTCACACAGTCGAATGACTCCCACTCAAGCTGATCGAGATCGATACTACAAGAGAGTTCAAGGGGGGGGGGGGGAATAAGCGAACCGAAGAAGGTATCGAGGGGGGGGAAGAGCTCACCCGTAGCTACAGAGCGGAGCGGCATGAGGGTACGTCAATGTGCCGTACTGTTCATTTGATGCCATCCAAGGACGGTCAAAGAGGACGAAGCGGTGGAAATCCCCATGGACATACGTAACCCCGGAAAGCTTATAAAATATGAAAAGGACCCCGATGCCGGAACTTTTGCAGCATCGTCGAGTCTGGATGAACCCCTTCAACCGTCATATATACCTTTCACTCCCCTCACTCCACCATCTCCGACAGCATAGCAGCGCATTCGTTGAAGACAACGCCACGTAAACCTGAGCGGGAGAACGAGGGGTTGTCTAAACTCGGTGCTCCAATACCGCCACCATCGCGTTCCCTGCAAAACTCGCCAACCAAGAGCATAGGACCAAGCAATCAAGCAAGAAGAAAAGACGGCCATCTCAACTCCATCCATCACTATACACCAATTATCAACCTTCCCTTCTCAGCTCTCGAGCTCAAGCTACCACGAAAAAAGAAAAAACCTTCATCCATCGACTCATGAGCTACAATCATCCACCTAACCCATCACCACCATCACCATCAACTACAGCAATCACAAACATGACCAACAGCGCCCTGCACACTCCCATAACAGGAAACCCAATCAATTCACCCCCGTCAGTCAGACGCAGGAATCGATTTATTCCACTCCCGTCACAAACGATGGAGGAGGTCGTTATTCATCCTACCCTACAATATCGACATCATCGCACTCTAGAGGGATGCAGACTCGATCTGATCGGGACCATGTTGCATTCCAGGAGTGGTCATCTAGTTTCTGCCCATCTCAGGGATTGGGCGACACAACCGAGATTACCGTCCTTGTCTATAGTGCACCCCCAACTCCCTTGGGCCATAACGGTGCATCCTTACAGGTTAGACTCCTATGTGACGGTGCAGGATGTTATCCGTTCTATAGCAGAGTCATTGGCGACGCCGACGAGGGACGGGGGATCCGGACGTCGCATAGACTATCTAGGGAGCGACCGACAATTCGTTGGACTCGTACGGAGTGATGCGGGAGGCGATATCTGGGAGATATGTTTGTTGTGAAGTATGATGGGGGGTCGGCGTGATGGGGAGGTGAAATCATTTTGGAATTGGACTGAATGAGGGTTTTCGGTTACGCATTTAGGTTCGGATTGTTCAAGAAGAAAAAAACAACATAGAATGTATTTGATAGATCAAATTTTGTAAGATAGAAACCAGGACAATGATGACTGACGCACCCCTAAGTGTGATTGAGGTGGTGAGAGATTCTAACAAGCGCGGGGGGACGAAGGTTGATGGAAGATGAACTCTGAGATGGATGGATACCAGGGACTGACGGATGATTAGCGCAAGGGCACATGCTTCGCACGAATGGGTGAATGATTGGATGCCTCCGAAACATGGATCCACGAAAGTGAAACGCCTCCAATCCATGATGATCAACTTGATCGTTCTGTAATAGAGCGGATTAGGGCCGCGTTAATAGTTTGAAGCGAGGCTATGAATGACACAAACGAGCCACTCGCTTACCTGACTTGCCCGGATCTCGGAAAATTAGCGTTCAGAAGCGTGCCATGTCGAGAACGAACCGCCCATGCTATCACCGAGTGTCTTCGAGCGCGAATGGGGTGAGGTTATCGTAAATAGAGAGCGGTTCGGGTGATTGAGAATGCTTATTTATAACGACATTGGTATGTTACACGTTCTGCAATGACCTAAGAAATTGGTCAGTTGGGTCGAAAAACAGTGATAGAATAAAATAATCACGAAACGGACCCCTTCCCTCGAGTAAACATTCTCTTTGCGGCGATAAGTAGCTTACTCTGGTTCGGAAGCTCGCGTATATTTTCCTCGTAGCCTGAGCTTCAACGACCATTCGTTATATCCTCAATAATGTTTGAAATGACACTGCGACTTTCGATGGCACTCCTTGAGACAACCTTCACTATGGCCTTTCGACTCGGTGTTTTCGGACCTGAACGGGTTTTCATCAGGCTACAAGCTAATGAATAGAGAAACACGTACATCCTCTATGAGTATCTGACACGCACATCGAGCGAAGGCACTGTAGACCCGTACTGAGATTCCATGGTAGCGCATTGAAACCGGCCAGCCGCCACTCCTTTGCGGTGTGATTCATAATGATACCCATCTTGATTTTTGAGATGATAGCGGCATTCGATGTAACTTGCAGTGCTTTCAAAGTTTGAAGCCCTTACCGAGGGCCACGTTCTTGCGGTCGATTCCAATCGGCGCGTTGAAAGAAAAGGCTTGATGTCAACGATGGTGGGAAAGCGTGTTGGTTGTCTGCACTTGTTTGGCCGTTGTCGCAAGCCGGTCCGCCAAATGCCGCTCGATGGACGGCCTTCTAGGCCCTCCCTTCCTCTTGCTCTCATTGTCAACGTCGATGTTCGGTCGGTATCCTGGCACAGATTTCTCAGCCTGACTGCTGTATCACTTGGATGAACCTCACGCTCAAAAACTTATTTATTTGCGCTAGAACTTGACCGCCCATCTTCGAGCCTTGCAAATTACAGTTGCTTGCTAGTACTATCTTCATCAATAAGATTCGAGGTGAGTACAAAATCAAACTTCTCTCGGGAGAGACAATAATTATAGAATCGGATTTCGCCGTCCAACCTATGGGAGTGTCAATACCGCCAACATTTCACAGGCTGGTCACCCGACCTCGGAAAAACAAGTTGTGCGGGAGTTGAGGGTCCACGAAAGTAATTGATGTACATAATTCGGAGCGGGAGTGGACTGCAACTTGTCCGTTTTTCTTTGACAACCGTCATTAATCGATAAAATCGATCTCATTCAATCATCATAACCCCAGCACCGCTAGGCAATCGAGAAAAAAAAACTACCACCACGACAGTTCCGAGTTCTAGCACTTTTTTTTTGACGCGCGGGCTTGATTCCCGATTCCGTTAAAATGATTCATGCTCCAAATTGAAGTAAACCTTCAAGAAGGAAAGGACCAACCCCTGGCATCGAGCATATCAATTCCGTTCTTTACTTACCACTCAATAGATTCTCGCGCGGGTACCTCATTTATTCTTATACCACACCCATTCTGCCAGATGGCTCCACTGGAACGTTGAAGAACCTCGACGGAAGGAGAAATGCTGTATCATATCTGTATTGCTCACCCCGCTCAGGGTTCATCGCCTCCCCACCCCCAACCCCCGCCCTATGGGACATATCGAAGGAAAATCGTAAACTTCTCAGCTTCAGGGTAACGGTGATTCCTCGCTCAAAACGCCGTGATTTACGAACTTTTGTTCCAAACCCACACCATTGAATGATCTCATCTCAGCTTCGTGATCCCATCCTAATCACGCTGACAGACGATATCGGGAAGGGATGTGGTGGACATGGTATGTACGGCTCATGCACGGCGGGGATTGCAAGGAGATGACGAGGGAAGGGAATTCTATGTTATTAGCACCGTGTTCCTGGGACTTGCACTGAAATTCGAATAGACATACGGATATACTAATTCAGCATCCATACTACAAATGGATATATACACTGAAATATGTATTACATCCTTCAAAATGACGTGCTCAAAGTAGTAGACGTTTACATGAAATTAATCTCAAATGAAGCGTACTCTCAAACTCTATTGTTCTACTCAATAAACGACAAAAACTAGGTGAGCCTACCCGATCTTCGGAAATCTGTTATTCAGAAAAGCAAACTAAACAATGAAGCAGGTGCCAGGATCTATGACCTAAGTGCCGCTCTACAGCCAATCAATTCAACTTCATTTCCATTGCTCAAACACATTCCTGACCCGCTTTACAAGGCAGAAAACCTCCGGCCATGCACGGACAGCCCTAGACTCCACAGTCAAGTCCAGTAAGGGAAGGCACTGCACGACATATATACCCAAACGTCTGGACTTAGATCTACAAATCTCACGTCTCCGTCAATAGTCTATTCCTGCCGATAAACCCGACGAATTGAACGGTATCTGTAATGTAGACCTGTAAGTAATCTGTGTTATCGAACGGTACAGAGCCGTACGAACTTGACGTCGTTGCACTGCCGCGGCATTCGTGACCGACTTTGCTACACAACAACTCCTGAGGCAGTGTTATCGTCATTTCTCTTCCAAGCGCACCCGCAATCGGGCAACTCCGAGTCAATGTATGTATTGTACCCAGGTCTGTCACACTAACGGGCTACCACATGTGTAGAACAGAAAGAGAGACGGAAAGGAGGAGAGGGGCTGTAGCCTACAAGGAGCACGGATAACCTTCAAAAAAAAAGAAAACGTTTGCCATATCAAGATTTTGGGCGCTGATGACTGAATGTAACAACAATGATGGTATGGAAGTTGAACCACGGACCACAAAAAATCGAAGGACAAAGGCGACAAATTAAGATTATAAGGGTACGACCAATAACGCAAGCAGAAGAGCTAACCCAACAAGGATCTTGGTCAATCACGAACCACGAAAAAGGGGAAAGTGACCGGATAAGTTCACGCACGGCACCTCTAAGGGTACATAAACCTCAGTATGACACTCCCCGGGACTACCACACTTTGACCCCGAACCACAACCCTCAAAGTGTCTCGGCATTAATCCTCAACTAACCCCGACCCAATCGCCCCTACCCTTCGGTAAATCCTGCCCTGACATTCGCCAACCTCGATCAAGGTATGTGGCCTAGTTGTCGATGGTGATGATCTCGGGAAGCTGACTGGCGTTCCCCAAGGGCGTAAAACAAGAGTTGCCACGCCGCGGAGTACCAATGCATTCCTCCACGCACCACCTCCATATAGCGCCTGTGACTGGTAGCCCACCATTGCTACTACGGGTATCTCCAACGACGATGAGTCGCGACCGCGGTTCAACATCACGCACAACGACCGGAAAGGACGACGAACGCGACATAAAGTATTCCGAGCACCCTCCTAACACCGCCAGTGCAACGGGAGCTAGTTCTCCCACGTCACGAACATCACCGACAACGTTACCCTCATCACCAGCTCTACTTCCCTTCATCGGCCATTCAAACTCGCAACGATCAACCACAAACGGAAGAATTCCCCGTACCCGACGCTGCCGACCACTTCCATCTCAAAACGTAGATGGAAAACGGGTGGTGATCCATCCGAAGCTCAGGCGGAGGAGCGATGGGACACCATCTCCACCACGGCATGATTTGACAGGCTCCTATGACGAATTGCAATGGATTGTCGATGGAGAACTGTGTCCTGCATCTGACAAGGTATACTTGTTGGAAGTAGCTACGCATCCAGCACTTCCATCGATAACGTTGGTTCACCCGTTGCTACCATGGTGTATTACGGCGCATGCATCAGGAATCAATTCGCGAGGAGTGGCGGTAGCAGATGTATTGTGTGCAATATACGAGGCAGTGCAGGAGGAGGTATGTTTAGAGGGGAGGATGTACCCGCGTCTGGTGTTTCTAAAGGGGCGATGTACCCTCGTTGGACTGGATAAGAGTGATTTAGGAGGCGACATCTGGGAGATAATTGTAGAATAGAGAAACTCTGTAACGTATATTATTAGCATTTGTATAGTAAGCAATTGAAGATGATACCCACTTTTCTACCCAAAAACAAAACATCAAACGATTTGTTTGTCAGGCGAAGAGCCATGTATGGTTACATGGCCATCACTGAGAGGCACCAACAAAAGAAACGTTGACCAGCCAAAGTCTCGGTCATAGTCCGACGTCGCAGAGGTGAACAGCAGCGGTATCCAGGAGGTGCCCCCCCCGACGTCCAATACCGCCACTGTCAACGACAAGTTAATTCTTTCGAAAGGTACTCCTGTCAAAAGGAGATGGCAACGGCGACAAGAGTCCACTTCGAATGTCCGATGGGAAAGGTCGTTTCCGTTTCAAGATGACCCCCCAGACTTGTACAAGGAGATAAACCTAAAGAAAAGTGACATGAACAAACGGAGAAAAAAAGCCGTAGCGCTAGTTCCGTACCCGACACCACTCTAACGAGAATGTGTTTTTTAAGGAGACTTTGAGTCGAGACTCCAGTAGATTTATTCAAGTTTGATCTAGAGCGTTCCAGTATCTGTATAAAGACATAGTAGAAAAAGTTTGGGTTACCTCGCGCCAGCAAATCCTTTTCGCCATAAACGATGAGGAAGCCCTAGGAAGCATGGTCGACGGCCAAAGCTGAAGGAACAAGGAGAGTCACCCGTCACACCTGTCACGGTTCAAGCTCTGTGGAGAAATTCTCGGCAAGCGGCCAGCCGATTTGTTCCTGGCGGGGAATCTGGCACGAACGTGTTACATTTACTCCGGGCCGTTCGGGTTAATGCTGTCATCCGACCATGCCCCAAAAAAATACGTTGCCTTGCGCGATCTCCAACACTTTCAATTTCATCGATCTATACCAGCAATAACCTCCCGCGGAGCCTCAAAATTGTCGGAAGACTCTAGAAGGACGTCTCTATAACGATATTGGGAGAAAGGATTAGGTTCGGATCTAAAAGTATTGGACTGTCGACATCGGGAGCGCTTTTCAGGATCCATCGATACCCACCCGGAAGGCTTGAGTGTGTAGGAAAAGCATAGAAGGAAGGCATACGGGATTTCCAGGAGTAATACCCGCCAGGAGAAGTAAGTTTTGCATCAATTCTGACCTAAACTCGACTAAATGTTGCAAGATTTATAGGGAGAAAATGTTACTAGCTGAAGAGGACGCATCCAGTTCCTGCTCGTCGTCTACATCAGTGAGAAGTGACGAGGAGTCAGACTCGGAAGAAGATATAGAAGACTACGTGAAGGGAGGCTATCATCCTGTTGAGATCGGCAACGAGTTCAAGGATGGGAAGTACATCGTGGTAAGGAAGCTTGGCTGGGGTCACTTCTCAACAGTTTGGCTGGCAAAGGACACACAGTTCGTCTCGGCTCGCTCTCACATATTAAAGACTTCTGATGCGACATATTACGGTAGATTGAATCGCCACGTCGCGCTGAAGATAGTCAAGTCCGCTTCGCGATATACCGAAACAGCAGTGGATGAAATAAAACTATTGGAACGTCTAAATAATCCCTCCTTACCCCATTCCGAAGACCCAAGTTTGGGCCCCGAACTACCGCCTTTCGCCCACCCAGGCCGCTCTCATGTTATCGGTCTTCTCGATCATTTCCAGCACAAAGGACCCAACGGTACTCATATCTGTATGGTCTTTGAAGTTCTGGGTGAAAACCTATTAGGACTGATCAAACGTCATCAAACCCGAGGAGTTCCATTACCGATGGTCAAGCAGATCGCGAAACAAGTATTATTAGGGTTAGATTACATGCACCGCTATTGCGGCATAATTCACACAGGTGTTCAATTCCCCAGATTTTTAGCTGTCGTACCCTCCCGCTCAATGTTTCGTCTCACGCGCAGATTTGAAGCCCGAGAATATACTCGTCTCCATCCCTAATGTCGAGAAAGTCATTCTTGAGGAGGTCGCTTCACCTTCCGATACACGAACGAGGATGGTAGGAGTCCCTCCGAGTTCGGGGCGTGGTGGAAACCAGACCCCGCGTTCTGTCTCCCGACCTCTCGGTTTAGGTGTCGATAAACTAGCCTTTGCGATGAGCAAGATAGAGACTGATGATCCGGAACCTTCGACTAGTTCAAGCCCTCCTTCCGTTCCAAAACATGAACGGACCCCGCCAAAAACAAATGGCAAGAGACCAGGGAAGGAGAACGAGTATCCAGGAAATTTAAGAGAATTTGGAGGAGAGACGGAGACTATTACAGTCAAGATAGCGGATTTAGGCAATGGTGAGTTTCAACTTTTTTTTTATTTTTTTGTACAACGGCTAGCTGAAAAAGATTTCACGGAGCCACGTGGGTCAATCATCACTTTACGGACGACATTCAGACGAGGCAGTACCGATGCCCAGAAGTGATTTTGGGCGCGAAATGGGGTCCAAGTGCGGATGTTTGGAGTCTTGCTTGCGTGGTACGTAGGCCCCCCCTTAATTTTTCCGAGTACGTAACAAGGGGCGGTCAGAGTAGCCAATTTCTGGGGGGGGGGGGAAGATTTTCTATGATTGAATTCCTGAAACGAATTCGGGGTGGTCGTCTTGACAAGTTCAATTTTGCCATGCGAATACCGATAACTCGGGTTTCTGCATCTCCCGCGCCGCCGGTGTCTGGCAAAGTTGGCATGGACGACCCATTCTGGCGATCGTTTCAGAACTGTCTGAAAGAATTGTCAGGATCAAGTCCCGGACCCGCTCAGAATCAGTCGCTCTGACTGCTACTAACGGTTCTCTTGATCTGTCAGGTGTTTGAGCTCATTACCGGTGGAGATTATCTATTTGATCCTGTCTCTGGAACGAGTTATTCCAAGGATGACGATCACCTCGCTCAGATAATAGAACTCCTTGGCCCTATACCTCCCAGCATGGTATTAACAGGGAAATACAGTCGGGAGTATTTCAATCGACGAGGTTCGTTTTTGCCGAAAAAATCCTAATTTTAGTCACTTGTTTTATGACTGAGCGGATAAATTCATAGGCGACCTCCGCCATATCTCCACTCTACGCCCATGGCCTCTAGTCTCCGTTCTCCACGAGAAGTATAGGTTCCGAAAAGCTGCAGCTGAACGTATAGCTGCCTTTCTTTTACCCATGTTGATAATACATCCTGACAAACGTGCTTCTGCGGGAGAAATGGTTATGCATAGATGGCTGGAGGGTGTAGTCGTTCAAGGAGAGATGGACCTCATGAAGATGATGGACGGGATGGATCAGGAGGAAGAAATTCAAGAAGAAATCATCCCGACATTCGTCGGTGGGGAAGGGGATGAAAAGGAATACACCGAGAGTCCAAGCGTTGGAGGTTTTTTCGGTTCGATGAGTCGTGGTTTGGAGGACTTGGCAGGTACCAAGGTTCCTGGAGTTGTTCACAATGCGAAAGTGAACCGAAAGGAAGAGAGAGCTTTTCATGGGACTGTCAGTGGTGCTTCCTTCTCTAGGCGAATCCCGACTCAGATTTCATTTTTTTCGACCAGAGATGAGGATGGCGTGGAAGCACAGTTCAAAGGGAGATATCGAATGTCAACGTCTGTTGCTGGGGACGTTCATAGGGCGTCATTGTCTCTCGGCATTTTTCAATTTATCTTCTTCGATGATCTATCGACATTGCAACATCTGGTAAATTTCTTTCGGCGCCGGGTTGTTGCGCTTTCTCGTCCAGGTCTCACTGCAACCATTTCATACTTCGTCGGGTTGGAACATTGTATCCTTGTATTCATCAATATTGTATAAAAAGTTACGCATCTGTATAGCAACGTTCGGTCTACTCCCTTTTAATTATCCATTACCTTGCTCTTGATATTCTTCCCGTACATGAACCTTATTTGACTTTTTATTTGAATGGAAAAGCCACGAGAATGTTGACGTATTTACTCGTCCCTCCCGAGTCTGTCGTTTGCCATTCGCACGAAGAAGGTGATCCCTTACAGAAATTCTCGCCACAATTCAAACATTGAGACATGGTGTAGGTCCGCGTGGGACTGCACGGGATATATGGGCAACTGAGAATCGCAGTTACCGATTAGAATGGAGACCGGAGCTCCTCAGAGTCCCGTTTTCTTGGGACTCACATGCTAAATTGGATGAACGCCGTCGTGGGTCTCAAGACGAAAGGTATCATATATAACGACGAGAAAAAAAGAAGGGGAGAACGACTCTGCTGATCACGGCCCCAAAGTCGTATGATTGTGAAGGCGGGAGTGGGCTGCTCGGCTTTTCTTGAGAAATATAAACATAAACTCATTACGTGCACGCGCCACCGTAGCAATATTCGGAAGCAGGGAAAACACTATGGCTTCAGGTGCTCTCGATAACTAATGCACCATATGGGATTTTTTCACAAAAACAGAACGTGTATCTGTATCTACCTCCTCTAGGTTGCGTTCCATTCTTCAGGGAAAATGACATTTCCGACACGGACACTCTCACACCCGTAGGGCTACTAGCCGTCCATCAAGGAAGCATCACCCAGCCCCGCGGTAATACCTGTTGTCCTCCTTTTTTTGTATCTTGGCTTGTATGTATTCGAAAGGAGGACACTTTTCCTGTAGGAACGACAACCGTTACCTGAGGGCCTTAAGCCTCCGCAGTAATAGGTGCGAGCTTGAGACGGTTGTCATTGCCCCTTGTCGTCAAATTCACAAATCCGACGAATCTCTGATTTAACCGAGGACATACTTATATGGACATCTGAGCCCGACCTTTCCCCAATAGCAACCATTCTGGAAGAAAGACGCTGAGGTTGTGGGTCCACAACGGGAGATTCAAAACAGGCCTTATCTTCCTAGCAGCTGTGCGATATAAAAAGGCCACCCCTGCAACGCGCGACATTTTTATCAGCACTATCTTCGGCCCACAAAATGTCATATTGGAAAACTCCTGCACCGAGCTCTACAAGCTCTGCGTTATATCCTAGCTCTATAGCCTCTGAAGGGTGAGTGATAGAAAATAATTCGTTCACGTAGTAATCATTGCCAGAATCGTTGTTTGTGAATCTCATAGACATCAACCTCCTCCAACAGGCGGTCGAAAGCGAAAAGCCCGACCGCCGATTTATCCAATAGAGCCCTCTGACTTCAGAAGTTACCTCAATGAGAACCCAGAAGTATATTCGCCATACCCTCCACAGATGGAAAGGATCGTCCCTTGGATCTATACGCTACCGACCTCCAGTGGTGAATACTTATCGGCGAGCATTCCACCGACACCTACCAGAAGCCCATTTGACACCAGCTCTAATCTTTCATCCACTTCTACAACCCATAATGACATCCGAGGAAATCTCCCGTCCTCTTTTCCCCCTCCAGGACACGAAATCAGACAGCCCAAGGCACTACACCCCGCTCGCACGCAACTGCCAGTGTCACTGTCTGTGATTCAAAGTCGATCGGATGACCCAACAACCCCACAACATACACCCGAGTCCCGGATACCTGTAGGGGATGACAACAACTCCACGAGGCTGTCACAGCGTTTCAGGGTCCCATACAGGCAAAAAATCTGCGATCCTTCGTTAGAGAGATACATGCGAGACTACGTCGGTCATTTCATTGTGTGTGCAGGTTGCGGTCAGATAGTCCACCACAAAGACTTTGAGCACCATGGTGAACATTGTCCGGATAATATGTAGTTCTGCATTTTAGGAACGTTGTGGTCGTGATGTGATTAAGTACTGAGACCTTATCACATATGCGGTGGGTCGGTGAGAAAGTGTCGCTTGAACGTTCTAATCCGAACGGCGAGATCAACTTCTTGGTGGTATTCGTTAAGGTCCAGGTTGAGCCAATACATCAAATAGGCGTCATGTACTGACGATGCTTGATAAGAAAATCGCGTAGACTGGCCTAGAAAGACTTGGCGATTCCCTAGCCTCAGTAGACCATACTGTCTTCGGGAATCAGAAGGTCGGTGGCTCGTGGGTGGACTATGCGAGTGAATTACAACTGTCCCGCGTAAGGTTCAAGATCGAGGTCGTGGATTTTACCCGAGGCATTGCCCCGATTATAGCATTTCAACTCCAGCCAAGTATCCAAAGAGGTAGAAAGGATACGACGGTCATTATTTACTGTCAGTTAGTGCACCGGCGATGTGCCACTGACGGTTGCGCATTGCGGCAGCAATAGACCTAGGCCAGATTTGACTTGGTGGTGGACGCAATTCGTTAGAGTGGCGGATTTCTGTGAAAATCGAGGAAGGTAGCGATCGTTGAGAAGTTCAGGAGGCGCAGTCCTGTGAGGGTCTGAGGGCGAACAAAGCAAGAAGATCGGTACAGTGACATGTCACACTGGTGACTCTAGCACGCGGCCCGTCGTCATCCGCATAGATTCTTTTTCGCCTCCTTCCTCCTGCCATGATCCATCTTTGTTTCGTGAAAGTCTGCGATGAACTCCAAGGTTTCTCGTTACCTTCAAACTCAGCATCGACCTTGATGCTCGTCCCGAGCTGCCAGAGAGGGCTTTGTACCCACTTAGCACTCCGATCCTTTCCTCGTTCCTCCCATAGTAACTGAAGTTCAGGAGAGCGCAGCAAGGGCTGTTCACTACTCGGTACGAGGCTCATTAGCGATACCTAGATCTCTACTCTGTCAGCAAGATCTGAACTATAGAAGACCCGGGACTGCAGAAGTAATCAACAGCGCGTATCTTGTAAAGTCTGTTTTCACTTTAAACTTGAAATTCTTTGCTGTGATTCCTGAACTTGGTTCATTTACTGCTTTCCTTACCTACAGATCTATGAATCACCAATTTCAACCCTTGGAACAAAGAATGAGGCCATCCTAGGAGTGCTTTCTATGATGCTTTGGCCGTTCCTACCAGTATCTGTCACCGCAAGCACAATCCAGCAGCTCCTCTCCGACTCGGAGGTGTCCAATAGACGCTAACTCTCAAGGATTGACTGCCTGCCATTTGACTCACAAGCTCACCGTTTCATTCTCTGCAGTGAGTCTGCGGGCTTTGGTTGTTCGCCTCAGGTCTTTATAATTATAAACGGGGCACTTTCCAAGTACAGCTGAATACCTATCACCTCCGTGGTACACCGATCGATTTCGAGTCGTATACTTTGCTTCGTCGTTGGATAGAAAATCGTTTCTTGATCTTCGTTTCAATCAAAGTTACTCACGTCCGACTCGGCAATCTAGCTTTTCTTGGTCCGATAAACTTCTTTCCTCGTCATCGCCAATGCCAAACTGTCTACAACCCATCTCTGCACAAGGGCACACTTATGTACCCTGTCGACCATGAGTTATTCAAGGGTCCAACTCGATAAAATCTACGTCAAAGAAAGGTATGCCTATTGGGTCGCATCCGGAGGCACAAATTAATCTCACGAAGTGCCACCTTCTAACAACAACTAGAGATCGATCTAGCTATTCTATATACAGGGAGCTCCCATTTCGTGCGCGACTGGAGGCTTAAAAGGTGGGTCATTCCTCGATATCACTTACCATCTCCCCTTCCTCAAACCCTTCTTTACTTCATCGTTTGACTTTCTAGTTCCTTCCCCCAACGGATATTAGTATGAAATTCCAGGCTTTGTTAGGATACATCCTTGTGATTGTTCAAGTCGTCGCCGTTACCTCTCACCCAGTGGTAAGCTGTTCCACTCCGAAAAATCGTACAATCGTCCACTCATGGAATTTCTTAGGCAGCACAACGCTCAGCGGATAATCGGCAAAGTATGGACGCTGAAGTCGGCCATAAATATGCTTCGGTCACAACGGTATGCCTATACATCACCTACGCATACCCTATGCTCTATCTTATACTAACACACTTATCGTCAGGACGCGAGGGACGCTCAGCTTAATTCTAAAAACTCGCAACGTGATGAGGGCTACCCTTTAGTATCATCAGAGAGGCTCGAGCCGTCTGTAGATGATCAAACTCACTCTGACACACGGCCCCGACAACGTGTGGGCATTCGCTCGGAGAACGCCCCCGCCAACACCCCTACTACCAACATGGTTGTTCGTCCCGGTCCTCCAACGTGGAAGCGTACCCAAATTGCTTCGGGCACCGTCCGCCCTGGACCACCGACGTGGAAACGTGGTCCTATTCTCGACAACGAACCTGGTCCGCCAACATGGAAACGGGCGAAGGACGGTCCGAAAGCGGGGTCCGCCTACATGGAAAGCGAAGTTGAAACGGAGAAGCAAGTTGACGACGTTGAAGTTGCTTCTCATTGTTAGGATATAGTTCCAGGACCCACCGGTTTTGGAAAGGCTTAGAGTTTAACTTCTACCTACCTCTTTTTTCTTTCCTCCCTCCCTCTTTTCCCCTTTTCTTACTTTACGTCTTTTTTTTTTACATGCTTTTTTTTTTAATTGCGCCCCATATTAACTCGGAATGTGTTCTTCTTTTTTTTTGAGCTTACCATCTGTGTCCCACTCTCTTTCGTCGACTTGTTTTGTACGGTATATTGTTCTCATCGTCCCGAATGTGTAGTATATAACACCTATTTTTTGACAGAGAATGAAAGTCAAGCTACCAGCTTTTGGCGTGCGATATTTCTTTTGAAGGCAGTCTCGCGTACCAAGGCCAAAAGAGCTGAAGGCGATGGGCCAACGATTATGGGCTTTACCCTCCCTGCAGAGAGATCTTGACTACATCTTGCCTCAGGTCTAGAACTTAATAAAGTAAGACTTTTTCGGCGTCAAGAAGGTGAGTATAAACCGCCTCAACAGGATACATTTGCCATCCGCTTTATCATTAATAACCCGTCCGTCATATGAGAGCTTGAGAGTCCGGGAAGCTTTCAAAACCCTGGATGTAGACCTCTCAAGATCCCCCGAAAGATGCGCAAAAAGAACCGCGCGGTCCATTGTGAATTCTTGAGAAAAGGTGCTCAAATGCCGTCGTTATCGCCCTGTCCCAGTCGTAAAACTTGTGATTAGATATAGGCGTTAGAACCTCGTATGCTTCATCGCCGCGGAGTTTTTTTTTTTTTTCAGGCTGCTACAGAAGGTGTTTTAGTAAAGATATTCGAGGTATATGAACTCTCTGCATAAAACCGGTATAATACGCAATTGGGGGGAGTAACTTTTTCCAAGCTGAATCTTGAACCATCTTCGCAGACAATCAGAAGATTCGGCGCGTCCGTTTTTTCGATTTTCCAAAAAAAAAAAAAGGTTTCTATCCTAGTTCCCATAGTCGGTGAACTGACTATTGACTATCGCATCTATAAAGATCGGCCCACACCAAACCAACCAGGAAGCAACCCAAAGAAAGCCAATCATCTTCTCCCATACCGCCCCTCGTTCACCTCCAAACCGGGACTGGTACAAGTAAACGATCACAGACTCGATGGTGATACCCACGGGTTGCAAAACAAAAAAGATGAGGCTCGAGCCCAGTCTTATCGTTCGATCTTGCCTGGTCATGGTGTCACTGATTTCGTGGAGAAGGCCGGTGATAAAGAACGCTGTATAGCATTGAATCAAGCCATACGGAACAGAGCCCCGTTTGAACCCCAAGACATCGCCCGCGAGAAATCTTCCATAAGGTGAAACAGCCTGGTGCACTGGGTCGTTAATAATTTTGCCCGTTCTTGGAGGAAATAAACTACATACAGGGCGTAGTAATTGATGCCAACTTTTTCTAGAAAAAAAAGGGGGGGGGGGGAAAGTTGAGATCCAAGTTTCAGAAATTCGAAAAAAATACTCATACTCATACTCACCCCCAGAATCCACGAAGAGTGAACGAATGAAGAGGACTACCAAAAAACGACGGACATTCCTGAGGAGTAGTCATACCCAACGCAACCCAAATGGCATTCACAACGCCACAAAACATCGACAACCCCAAGACGGCGCTCACTCCAAACGCCAAAACGTTCAAAGCACGCCTCGTAACGCCATAAACCGGATCCCCCGCAGATGGGCCACCAATTTTAAAACAGGGCTGTTTTTGCACGTACGTAAACGCGATCAGCAGCGTCCCGCCCAATTGCAGTAAAGCGAGAAAAAGCTGCTGTAAGACGAATTGTGTTCGTGTCACTGAAGCGTTAGGTGACGGTGGTAAAGCGTGTTTTGGTTCATGCGACCATCCGATTCCTCGAGAAGAGAACATCAGTCGAATTCCTTCCTTTAGACGTGCGGTGGGCGTCGCGTCAGGCCCAATCACGGGAACGTTGACCCGGTGAGGAGTTGTTTCTAGGAAGAGCCAAGTGAATGCGTTCAAAAGGCAAGTAATGAAGCAGGGCGCTACAGCATAATCCAAGCCCGGATTTCCAGTAGTTTTGTAGAGAAATGTCTGGAGAGCGATGTAGACCATGGACAGAAAGGACAGGTGGCGTATACAAGACGTAGAAAGCTGTCCTTTAGTTGGTGTAGTGATGGCAAGGTAGGCTGCAAAAAAGAGGACCGGATATGACACGGGGAGTGGGGATAGAGCAGGTTCTAAAGGGACTTGCATCGTGAAGGTCGAAGTGAAAAAGAGAAAAATTACGAAACGACGTCGACAGGGTCGCTTATGTAATCTCCCTTTAGAGAATTTGGGTTCACCTCAATTGATTCAAGGGGAGAGATCTACATTGAATATGGAAGCTTGGAAGGTTGACACCCTACATCCAAAATGAATTAGCAGAACCCGAGATCCTGAAAACTTGGGTGACCTGGACTGCCGGACCGCGGCAAGATGTGAAGACGTGCCGTGGGAAATACGCTACCACTTGGCACAAACCTTATACTCTCACTAAAGAACATGCATTATCGGAACCAATCCGACATCAAAGGTAACGTAGTAAGATGGATTGTGCTCCTGCGAAGGAATCTCTGTCCTTTGATGACATCGGGCGATTTATTTACGGGCTAGCCAGTGGTATCAAAAGTAGTCTCATCACCGCTGATATCTACATCGCAAAGATCAGGTCCCAACACGCTATGATTCACTCGCTAGCCGTTACTGGCCGTCTCGCACGCTTTGGCGTTAACAGGCACCAGAGTCTCGTGCACTCCTGCCGATTGGAAATGACGACTCCAACTTTCTTTGCTACTCAGTCCACATCTCCCAAATATCTCCATCTGGTCCCCTTCTCACAAGTCCGATCAATCTTTTCTTTCGACCTAGATAATGAAGCTTCTTGACCCCACGCGTGCCCCCCCATCCATCATAATCCCTTTCCCTCATCGCTACACAAATAGCCAGTAAAACATCAGCAATGGTCACACCACTCTCATCAATCAATGACGAATGAGCAGTGATAGGCCACGCTAAACACGGGTGAACCATCGTCATCGAGGGCAAAGCAGGAGTGGTCGCTAGGTCCCTCATATACGGCACAAGAGCATGTCTACCGTCTCCCAGTCGTAAAAGTCGTTCGACAGACCGGGTCGTCCAAGAGAGATCCCAGTTCAGTGGAGGTATTTCTGTGTTACTGTCGTTATGGTGGGGATGACATTCGAGAAGAGGATGAAGTCGTACGTCCGCGTTGATGTGAGATTGGGAAGGGAGAGGTATGGGACGAGGTCGACAGGCTGGGAGTGATACCGCGTTTGTTAGCGGAGACGAGTGGGTGGTGCCAGCAGTGTGGTCGCGATCGTTCCTTGGTAATTCGTCCATAAATGGATTCGTTCTCTAGTACAATTCGGGTTATGGTCGGTAAGTGAGATGGAGATGAAGTAGAACCTCCACCGTGTCGAGCTGACTGTTGACGATGGTGCGGGCCAAGGGAGCACCGAGAAGACGACAGAGTACGCATAAAAGTGGCATCAGACTAGGGAGAATATATATGATGGTTTTGTGAGTAAACACATATAACATACCCGATTTCCTTTTTAGACTTGTAAGTGCCTAGATTCCCTCGCGACGGCTTAATGCTTCGTTTCAGTTTTGGGAAACTCCGGGAAACTCGTTGCGTTCATCGGCTGATGTATTATTTAACAATTGTAGGCTGGACTGATTTGCATCCGGGAAATCCGTGAGGCGTCCAGATATGTAGCGCCCGATAGAAGCGGAAAGCGTGAGATTCCTTTCTATTCCATGTAACTTGTTGATTGAAAGATGATATTTCTCACTCAAAAAAGCCTTGAGAATTTTACCGGTGTATCCGTATGCCGAAAGATACGGAAGACTGCTTAATATCCACGAACCCGTCGCTTATATGTCGTGTATCCTGTCCCTTCGGATCCCCTCCTCGGAATATCACAGGCTTCAATGATCGCGGGAGAACACATTTGATGTTGACGCCTTAAAGTGACACGCGTGAAGACCTCGACGAATGGAGAATAAAAACCGACATTCCTATTACTAAATTTACTACGGATGAGGGAAACCAGTAAGGAGCTGCTTGTGAGATATAAGTATTAGCACACGGTGATATCATGACCCCTCATCAAGAATGATACAGTGCCGGTTGTTTTTTCAGGTTTTGTTGTGTGAACTTGCTTTGTTATTGAGCACCAAATAGTACGACTTGCAGGGAACAAAGCAACGATAGAAAGCTGAATACTGTTCCGACAGGAGTCCTGTGCTCATCAAACCTGCTAGAATTCCGACGTCTCGTATAGCGTTCTCATCAGAGTACGTCCGGTTAAACTGAGGCAGGGTTCCAAGCCGCGCCAGCTTTTGTACGTAGAAATCTGGCGGCCTACATTTACTCGTCTATATAGAATGCGACAGCCCTGGGAACTTGACAATGAGCGGGCTTTATCGGCGCGATCTCTATCTATGCGAATCAGTTTTCCCACACGGGTAACTGCTGCCGAAGATTTACCCAATGGCTTGTTTTAGACAAAAGTTCGGCCGGTGGAAGAAAGTGCCTAAAAGCTAGACCGGCCGGCTCTCGAGATCAATATTTATACAAACCGGAGCAACGGCATCTTCAGGTTCGGGCTGTTTACCTTGTGAGCTGAACCATAAATACGGGATGGTAACTAGATTCGTTATATACAGCAAATATTGTTCAATATTGAATACACACAGAGAGATGCATAACTCCTACAGGCGTTGGAAGGGGGGCGTTGGTTTAAGATCTCAGACCGTTCACCCGCACATGTAGGTGTTTATTGTAACGAGGTATGATGTAGTCTCTGAAATGCACATGTTCTGGTCTGAAAGATTTTGTCAGCATTATTACTCGTTCCGATCCAGCAATAGTAACTTACTGTGGTTCATGAGCCTCCAGATCCAACTTTCGGAAAACGTTGCCAAGAATGAGAAACAGCTCGCACCAAGCCAAGCTGAGGGCCATTCAACGTCAAAAGATGAAGGGGATAAAACAGCTCAAACTCACTTTATTCCCAAACAGATCCGTGGACCCTTTGAAAACGGCACGAGATACTTTTCCAGCTGACGTCCGTTTTTGCCTAACCAGCGCTCGGGGATAAACTTGTCTGGTTCTGGGAATAGAGTCGGATTTGAGTGTACTATGTACGAGGCGCAACCGACGATAGTCTGTCAGCCACTTAGCGAAACAAGCACACTCGGAGGGAGAAAAATAAACGTACGCCGGGAGGTACGACACACCCTCCAATAGTTACTTCCTGATCTCCGACACGACGTGGTGCTGGTGCGGATACACCACAAGACAGTCGCAATGACTCTTTAATGACAGCGCCCTAAACAGTCCGTTTTTAACCAGTTTTCGAGGACCGTAAAACAATGTTTAGAACTCACCAAATACGGAAGTTGCTCCATCTGTTCATATTTCATATCCTCCTCAGCGTCCTTCCAAGCCTCATCCAGCTCCTTCCTCAGCTTTATCAGAATTTCCGGATTCGTCAGTAGATGAAATGTCCCATTCATACACGCGTTCGCTGTCGTGTCAGTCGCAGCTATCTGGAACGCGACACCTTCATCAATGAGCTTCCATCTCGGTAGTCTGCCCGAGGATTCTCGAAGAAAGGTATCGAAAACTGCTTTTTTATCTTCTGGGTGATGGTCATTTGCCATCTCGTCGATCTTGTTCGCAATGAATTGCCGTTCGTCTAGTAGAGGTATAGTGATCAGAGCTATCCTTCGGCAGATCCATTCGGGGAGTCGATCGAGACGGAGGGGAAGGTATTTGAGTATAAATGCGTTGTGAAAGATTTCGTCCATGGCGACGAGAAACAGGTGTTTAAAGTCTGGAACGTCGAGTGCACCCATTTCTTGTGCGAACACGTAGGATGAGATGATATCGAAAGTCGTTGCTTTGTATCCAAAGTGTAAGTTTGCTGGCTTTCCTGATTTCTGGTGCGATAGCAGTACGCTGATGAGTTTATTCACCTGTTAAGCGTTAAACCATTGCAAGTCAGATGGGATGCCGTCACAACAGGCGGGAAGTTATGGAGGAGTACCTTATTTTGAACCAGTTCTTCGAGTTGTAAGACTGCCTTTCGAGAAAGATATTGACCGAGTTGAACTCGCCTCTTTGAAGCCTCCTTGGGGTCGACTTCACTGTTCACCGATCCTGGAGCTGGTGAAGTGGTGAGGTACCAAGTGGGATCCTTAGGTACCTTTGCAGCAACATGGATATCGTCGTGAGCGTCAGGATTACTGAAGTGAAGCTATCAAGTCGCGTTCAGAATCGATGACGATGATATCAAGTTGACAGGTGTACATACCTCGCTTGGACAGACTCTAACGACTGGTCCTGTAGGTAGAATTCAATGAACTTGGGGCTCAAAAAGAATCGACTACCAAAACGTACCATATCGCTCATGCAAAACCTCGAGTTGATCCAGCCACCCTCCATCGCAAAACATCTCGTAGTACGCTCTATAGTACTTTGTAACAGCGGCGAGCCGTGGTCCAGGGAAGTTTCGGAGAGGATGGAACAACAGTCGAGAGAGGATCGTTGTCACCACCTTTACTATAAGCAGAGAGATGGCGATTGTTAGCAAAGATTGAGGGAGCATGGTGGGCGTAGAACGTCAAAGAGCACTGACACGAGCGTAGTTGATATACCGCTCCTCATGACAAGCTGGCACCCGAATAACCAAGGGCGTTCGGATGTTATTGGAAGCACGGGGTCCCGGGTCGACTGAGTACCTCATAACTCAACAGAAACTTTGAAATGGATTTGATCATCCGGCGAATTCAGTTCGGCGTTTTGGTTGACAATTTACAGCCTAATGCGGCGAGAAGAACGTGTGGTGGCGCAACATAGACATGAGAATTGGGAAAGCCGATGTCGGAGTGTGGGGTTTGGACACGCCACCGCTTTGACCAAGGAACTGACTAAAAGAGGGATCCTCAGATTCGCTTGTAACCGTTTATTAAGACTATATTGGAGGCGGAAAATTCCCGAACGATATTTCGTTTTCTTCCTCGTCGCCACGTGGACCAGCCGCTTGATGGATTATACGAGAGGTTGAGCATGGACGGGGTTTAAAGGTCCTAGTGAATCGAAACCATTGTGAGTGTCATGTTTTTTGTTTTTTTTTTTTTTTTTTTTTTTTTTTTTTTTGCTGTCAATTCGAGTACGCCACCACCCTTGAGCCAAGCTTTGACGAGCACACGACACAAATAGACTTCTCTGTGCCTAGACCAAGCATCATGTAAGTAATAATCCCTCATTTAGGACAAAGCTCCGTCTCGTTCGCAGAAATCGGCAAGGTGGCCGACATCGTAGACTTGTGAATTTCGGTTCAGAGTATGGCATGTGAAGGCACTTCAACGGTCGAAAGCTCGAGAACTAGTAGTCCGAATTTCACGATCCTTGTCAAAAAGAGAGTGAAACGCCGTCGAGGCTCTGGGTAGCAGAAGGCTATAATGGGTTAGAAGTCTTCAGTCGCTCAACTTGACAGAGCATGTAGATACAATGCTGGGGGAGTGCTGAGCTGGGATCTACACAGTGTCTTCTCCCGTCGCCTCGAAGGAACATCATTGAAGTCGTCCGACCAGCGCGTGTCACGGTTGTTTCCGTGACGGGAGTACTGTGACATGTGACTCTAAAGTGACTGGACGCTACCTTTGACCTCGACGTCGACAGTGACTGTTTCCCTCGCCTTCAACAATCGCGGCGACAGCGACAAATCAAAAATGCCTTCTGCTATTCCGTTCAGTCACTCATCGCACACCCCTCCCATATCGCGACCTGAAGCAGCTTCGACGTCAACATGATTCCTCGAAATCCAACCTTCAATGAGGTCTGGTATCTCTTGTAGATCCCAAAATAATCTATACTGCCTGCGAGTACGTGGAAATTTGTTGATTGGTTCCTCTTCTCTTCAATAACGCTATTCATCATTTAGCACTTTCTCTTCAAGAACCTCCGCAGTGACGGTCAGAATCACAAGCGAGATTTTGTCGGGAAGAGCAGGGCAATTTGCATCGCAGTGGTCACTTTAGCACCTTTTGAAAGCTATGGCTACTATCGACCAAGCTGAGTACCGGTGAGTGTCTCCGAAATACTTCGTGTCGCTGTTGTTCAACTCTGGGATGTACCTAGGACTCGGATGTTCAAAACCTGGGCAAACCTGTCATCACATCACTGCTACCTTGGGCAAAGTTAACCCAGCCCATTCTTTCGACCTCCACTGCTTCACTATCCCCAACGTCGACAAAAGGCGGGTATCGACATTCAAATGCTTACTGTACAGATGCTAACATACATTGCAGGTATCCTTATTCAACAATCATCTCCCATATGTCGCCTCCAATATCACTTTCAACTAAACCAACAAGGGTTCTTCGCCCTTTAAGAAACACCAACCGCTTATATATCCTCCCTTCCAAGTACAGATCCTGTTGTACTGCTTCATATATTGCACACAAGACGTCCACTACTGTTGTTCCATGCGGGCTTATACCCGACGCGTGCGCTGTGATGCACCATGGCAGTAGCGGGTGGACTATAGTTATTGATGGAAGCGGTGGATTCGTCGCTTCTTCCAACAAGTATTCCGCGACTGGCGCGGGATGCTGGTTTCCATAGACTATGTGCTGCAGCTCATCGAAAGAGATGGATAAATCGAACTGTATTGATGGTGGTGTGCTATCGCTCCTTCGCATGAGCCTCGGATGTATCATCACCCGCGTTCCATCCATGTTCTGGGATGGAAGAGGTCGGCAACGTCGGATGGGGGGAAACCTTTCGTGTCTACTTGGATGAGGCATGAAAGCAAGCAGGGTGGGTGATGAAGGTAGCACCGTAGATGGTGTTTGGGACATTGGGGAAGGTCTCTGCTCGGTGGTAACATGATGGGGAGGATGTTCGGAATGTGCTATGGGGCGTTCACTGTTGTTCGAGGTCGATGAGCTCGACGTTGAACTGGGAACGCGACCCGTTGCATTCGGTGATGCTCTTAGCAGCAACGGTCGTTTGTAGGGGTGGTATGGTGTCGAATGCATTGCAGCCGAGGGCGTAGAAGCTATTATGTGACGTTGTTAACGCCATCGTCAGGTTTCCCGAGAGCATCGTCAGCGACAGCGGCCCACATACATCAAATCGAAGGGCGCCCTGGGAGGTACCACGACACTTGATGTCAGCTTGGATGTGGTTCTCGTTTGTTAGTATGGTTTAGGGATAGTTGGTATTTCACGTCGAGATGGTGGTGTGGGGGTCGAAGTGTTGGGTAGGACAAGGAGAGGGAATGTTGTTGCGGTTTATTTACTCTGACGCCGGTAGCGCTCGTGCACGGGTCATTTTACACCTTTTCTTTTTCTTCTCAGGCTCGTTATTGCTTTGGATCTTTTTTACCTTTGCTCGTCGCTACTAGTATTGTTTGGTGTGTTTATTGGTGTCCTTATGGTACTTTTTCTTTTTTTTATTGTGATCGTTCATGGTGTCGTTTCATAATCGGAATTGATATCACCGTTTTTACTTGTTGTATTTTAGCCGCTTGGACCTATGGCGCCCAAACGCCACTTTTGGTAAGAGTTTCTCGAAAGCATAGGAATGTCGCGGAAGGTTGCAGAAAGATCGTTTTTTTGCATTGCCACAGCCAGCAATTCCTCTCGTGACCTTGAAACTGGTGGGTCAGCAGATTGTAGCTATAGGAAAGACAGTGACTTCCCGCCTCAGGGTTTGTGAGTATGCATAAGGCGGTGGATATCTGAGCTGTAAAACATTGATGGAATCGCATTCACTTTGATGCGTGATCATGTATCTCCTGAAGCTCAAATTACAGCTCGATGTTTGTAACTACCGGTTCGAGACTTCTCGTTCACCCGTTGTTGAATTACTACTTTGGCAATTCTTTTCATGACAATACTGGCTGTATTCGCGAAGCGGGGGGGGATGTTTGCTGAGATTTGGATGCGAATCAAGACATGCATCCGGTACCACGACTTAGTACCAGGCAAAGGAAAATCCCCGCTCTACATTACTAACCATCCTTTCAGCACCATACCTCCCTTATACTGACGGAACCATTTTCTAGATCTGGGATTGTCTGAACCTCGACTGTGAGTAACCTCAGTTTTATTTTACATGATGATCGTTTCTCTCGTTGGGTTGGGACCTTGATTGACTTCCGCGGTCGTAAAGGCAAAGGGTTGCTCACAGGTGGTTTACAAGAAGATCTTTCCGTTCTCAGCAAGCCACCAGAGGAAGTTGAAGGACCATCAGGTGCTATGTCAATAGGAATCGGATCACTGTCCCTGTGGTGAGTACTAGTCGTAGTTGAGTACTCGTACTGAGTTTTTAAGTTTTACTCGTTTATAATATTATTACAAGATGCAATCGTTTCAATCTTCAGTCCCGGCGTTAGTAAGCCAATTATGACGTAGCCCAGAGGCTCAAGCTGTTCACGATCGGTTCTTGAAAATGCGCCACAGCAGTTACCAAAATTGGAAAGTTGCAAGCCTTTTTTGGTGTAGATCTTGACGGATTTTCGATTTACTACAATCCTTGGGTGTGGATTATCCCGGGACCTTCCCAACAAGTGAATAAAACTTGTGCTCAATAAATGTGGGACCATAACTTGATAGCTTTTCATGTGAGTCGCATGAAACACTTGTAAAAGACCTGCCATTTGAAGGGATCTCCACCCTTCACAATGACTGAGGGAGGTTTTCCGGATGTTTGTAGCGAGAATCTGCTAACCTTACGCTCGGTTGCTGCTGTGCCTAGCACTATGAACACTATTACTTCAACTCCCTTCCATCATTCGTTACTCACTTTAGGAGTGATATTCTCTCACTCCCAGATTATGATACAGAGTCTGGTAGAGCAGGCAAGAAACACTGGGGATAGGATCGTCCCAATGAGGCTCTCTGTTCACTCATTGAATCGGTTTGGCTTCAAGATCTCGTTATTGAGATCCATCAATCGTTATTCGCACTTGAAGGTATAGAAACTCAGGTCTGGGAACGAGAAGCTGAATGTCAAACCGGACACCCTTTTCAGTCTTGTGATGCGGATGAGAAGCTAATGGTTACTTTTACGATGACGGAAAAGAAGCGAATCAGTTCATAACCGCAGTGATCATCGATTCTCCGTAGACTGAGATGTGTATGTTCGTTTGGAAGGAATCCGATTTCGGGGGAAGATTGGGTTATTTCATGTTCACGTTGTCCTTTTTTTTGAGGCGAGCGCGTTGCACAAGTTGGACGGTCGGGAAGCTCACGCCATAAGAATCTGCCGTTTCCTCTTAAAACTGGAACCAGGCTACAACACCATCATACCCGTAATGAAACTCCTCGTACTAGTAGGTAATTCAATATCTTCCCGCCGTTGTACCTGTTCAATTGAGTTCAAGTTTCAACATTCACCTTTTATATATCACTCATCAAGAATGATATGGTCTTGATCTCGAAGCGAATGATTCCGATTTGTTGGGTAAACTCTCTTTGCTGTTGAGCATCGAATGACACGACTTGCTAAGTAAGAGAGCCAGGCCAGTCTTTGGTGCAAGATGATACCAACGGCGGAAGCCGAGTACTCTTCCCGAGCTAATCAAACCCCGCTTTGGCACTGGGGCTCCGACTTGCTGTCGTTTGAACTCGAAACGACTGGGTAGAAATTTCGCTACCCCGAGGCTCGCCCCTACAAATGGTCGTCCAAATATGATATCGACTGTATCGATACAATAGATATCATGTAATTACGTTGGATATTTGCTCACGTTATTAACGCGGGAGTTACAGATTGAAGCTTGAAGTTTCATCTCAAACCCAAAAAAAATGTGTACCGGCTATGACGGCGGTTTTTCGTGGAACCGGCAATGAAATAGTAGCCTTGCCGTGAGTCGCGAGTTTGGGTTAAACTGTTCTTTCACAAGTAACGTGCAAATATATTGTTGAGTCCTACAATAAAAAATCAAGTCAAGGTCATTCGAGGTAGGCAGAGGTGAAGGATGGCGTTCGGAAGTCGCTCTTTTAACTGATCCACCTTCCTTCTAAAATTAGTCGATCCATTATCTACGGCTCTAAGTCCACCACTTCCAAACATCTCATCTTTTTCTTACGGTCGAAAAGCAGGTCCTCCATGAACTTGAATGGACGGGTAGGAGGCTCAACCGACTCTGCCGCTTGCAGGCTCGGCATTTCCCGTTCTCAGTAATTGGGGCTCCCGTCTGATTAATCCTTTCTCACCAAACCACCATCTTCGGCGCCCGAGCAGTATCTGTTATGGATGCCTAGGGCAGTTATCTGCGCCTCGGAGTATTAAAATGCTTAACACGAACTGGGACACGTTGTCTCCCTATAAAGGACGAGCAAATATTCCATGCATCGTACAACAACCCGTAAAATGGCATTACCACTCTCTCAGCTGATCTTTGTACCGTTTCTCGGTGCGATTACGATAGCCTTGACGCTTTTCATTCAAGCCAAGCGAAGGTCGCTTAGTTTCCGCCAAGGACCGTCTTCTCCTTCTACTTTACTTGGTAAGCAGCAGTTTTTCTTTGCGCAGTCATTTCTCGGAGTCTGGATTGCGTTTTTGCATAGGCTTCGTATGGGAATTACTACGTGTACGAAAACTTGCAAGTCTGGAGGCGGGTTGGGTGAAGCAATACGGAACCGCTTATAGACTGCCGGCGTGCTATGGAGTGCGTTGAATCTTGCTGGTCGAAGACAAATACTCGTCTTACCCTCATCTATAGGAAGACATGCTTGCTGTCGCGGATCCTCGTGGACTTTAACATATTTATCACAAGGGCGCATACCGGTTTAAGAAACCCGGGTATGTCCAGCACTTCCTGAATAAGATGTTTAGTCTCGAACTCGCTACCTATCCAGGTACGCATGATATCATTCCCAACGTCTCAACCGTTATCTGAATCGTACTTCTTTTCAGCCGAGGATCATCAAAGACAACGGAAGATCTTGTATCCTGCATTTTTAGCTGCACAGATCAGGCGCTTCTCTTCAAACTTCAACACCTCTGTCAAATCGGTGAGCAGAGATAATACTTTCAAATGATGCTGCTTTTCGTTGACTTATAAGCTTCACTCTTACTAAACCTAGCTCATCATGAAATGACAGGGCGAGCTGGAAGCGAATGGGGGTAAAGTAGCCGAAGCCGAAGCCACCAGGTGGCTCCCTAACATGGCCTTTCAAGCAGGTTTGGGGTGAGGACGCTGAGGAATGGAATCCCGAGCGATTCATCGACAAAAAAAACGCCCACGACATTGGGTGTCTTTGGTAATTTGATGTCGTTCAGTGGAGGCATTCGATCATGTATTGGATGGAGATTTGCGTAATTTTTTTTTTCAGTTGCATCGAGCGTCCTCTAAACAAGTTTATTGATGTTATCTTGATTCTCTTAGCATACTGGAAATCCAAGTCGTCTTGGTGAATCTCATCGAGACTTTCAGCTTTGAGGTACTCGAGGGTATAGAGGTTGAACAAGTCCGAGCTGGATTGGCAATGCCGCTTAGCTCTCTTTGCGCAGTTGAAACTGACTGTGATGAGGATCGATACAGTGACATAAATCACAATGAGACCTAGACGAATGTACCATGATCATGAATAACCGACTCTTCGAAGGAGAGAAGGGCCGGGAACAACTTTTGAATCGGTAAATGGTCCCTGCGCTGGGGCCTGGTCACCGGTCCACCGGCGGCAATTTAGGGTAGGCGCGTTTTTTGTGTGACGCGTGCAACGTGAGTCATACGCCATCAAACTCCCTTTCCATCGAACTTCCATCCCACACAGCCAAGCAATGTTCAACGACGACAAAAACGAAATTCAATCTATTGGTTCATCCTCGGTATATTCTCCCTTGACTGGGAAGAGTATCCAAGCAAATCCCACGAATCCTTCGACTCCCGGTAAGTTTCCTGTATTCGATTGACTTTTACACAGTCCTGTAAGTCGTCTTGCATCTGTAGCTAGCTCTCGGTCGCATAATGAGAATCAGGAGAGCTCACGAGCTGACTTGGATAAACGAGAAACTAAACGTCGACGACTATCCTTGGACGAAAGTTCAAAAGTTTCGCGACGCTCAAGGAATTCTCGAGACCTAGATCGGAAAGAGGACATCTCAATGTCTTCAGATGAAGAAAAGATTCGATTACCTTCAGGTTCTAGAGCACAGGTAGGTCCTTTCCCCCAATACCTGACACCGCCTCCGATATTCACATTATACCCAGCCAACGAGGCCACTCAAACGTGTAAGCTCCCCGATAATCACCGATCTTGCACCGAGTTCCTCCAAAGTACGATACTGCTTGATTTTTCTCACTCTACCTGACATCCACAATAGCGACCGAAACTCGAGGAAGACGATGCACGAGAATCGAATCTTGAAGAAGAGGAGGAGGAAGCCTACGAAAACATGTGGGCGGACGTCCAGGTCGATCATGTCATCAGACCCTTTTCAGTCCCTGTCTGACGCAACTCCGTGTTTTTAAAGTATCGCTCTGATGATGAAGCACCGGATAAAGAGCTTACTGATCACGAAGAAACGAACGTCCTAGTACACTTGGAAGACTCCCCTCCACCACAAAAAAAACACACCGTTCGCATGACGGGCCGCCATTTCCAGCCTCAAGATGAGAGTTCCGATGAAGATGCTCCACCGTATCTTTGGGTAGGAGTGAGTGTGAAAAACTCCCCCTCTTGCAGGCCGAATTTGAACCAGACACTTTGACATCTCTAGCTCGATGCTATGCACCCACTAAAGAAACCCAAACGACGGGTGCCTCCAAGCCAATTTCATAATCGTACATATCCTTTGTTTGTGGCCAATCGTTACGGAGGAAAATCGATGACACGGTTGAGTCATGATGGAGTAGTCGAGTGAGAAACACGACTCCGGTGTGCGGCTTTTGGCTGAAAGCTGTCTAAATTTTCGCTTCAACTCCCATCCGTCACTAGGTGTGTAATATCTTGATTGTACTCGTATCCCCCCAGGATGACAAGGAACGCTCAAAATGTCGTACCAGAAGTGCATATCAGGATGATTTGTGCTCGTCTGGTTAATTTCCATCTTCACCGGAGGTTCAAGAATGTGGCTTACAATGATTTCAGTGATCACCCGTATTCTACTTTCCCTTCACCAGCTGAGATGGTAGAATGGGGGAATGCCATGGGCTTCGCGGTGAATAAAAATTCATTTCATATTACGGTGTTTGTAAAGCACAGAGAAGTGATCAGGGTTTTTCTTCGGGCTTTTTTGCAAGACACCTGTTTCACCGCCAAAGTCAAGGCTGAATTGTTTTATGGTATGTCCTTTGAGTTTCCTCTCGCCTTGACGTGCGGCGAAGGTCGGCCGAGCTCCAGCGAGCAGCCCTCTCACGTTTCGGTGCTTAAGAGTAGGCTGGTAGATGGCGTGCGTTTGCGGGGTGACCAGGATTTTCAGATGGCTTCACCCCCAGTCGCGTCAAGGCCAAGTTCAACTGATTTATGTTTATGATATGCCCTTTGAGTTTCCTCTGGTCTTGACACACGGCGAAGTCGGTCGGGCTTTCAAAGAAGCAAGCCTTCCACGTTTTGGGGCTCAAAAGTAGATCGGTAGTTTGAGTTGGGGCGCGACGGCTAGGAGTTTTGACCGTCGCTCACATAGAGAAAATTGCTCATATCACCCTACCTTTTAGACAGAGAGTGTAAATTAGACCCACCTCAATTAGGCGGCGCTGGCGTACAATGATGTGAAACGGTGATATTCGGGATTATTGAACAAGTACAAGGAACGTCATAGAAGTATACGATTTCAAATATCTAATGGAATTTCACCTCGCACATTGCCTTCAACGCCGAGTTAGGAACAGGACCCTCCCCAGGCTTGCCGAGGTGAAAGATTCTTTAGCCGAGACTGATCTCGACTACAACTTCTAGGGTACACTTTACAACGCTTTCTCCCTCGTCATTCCCAAAGACTCCACTGAAGCATGGGATCAGATTATTACACCGTGGACGAACTCTGGTCTCTAATCGTTCGAGTAAAGCTACAAGTTCCAAACCTTAGGACGACCAAAAATCGTATAAAAGAGCCGTCAAACCCTCGTCTCTGTTCTTCACAAACACTCCCAGTAGTTGTCTGTTCAAGCATTTTTCCTCACTTCATCATGTTGTTCAACAAGCTCTTTGCTCTCTCAGCTCTCACTACCCTTGCTGCCGCCACTGCCATTCCACGAGCAGATGGTGATCAATGTTGCCAGCAGACTGGCACCGTGACGGATCCCCTCATTTCCGCTGTGCTCACCCTGCTCGGAATCAATGTCTCGGACGTCACCGCTCTCATTGGCCTCAACTGCGTCCCTATCACCGTCATTGGCTCTGGCAATGGCGCATGGTCAGTTTTTCATAATCCGGTTCTTCTCGCAAGTGTACACGATTAACTGATGCATAACCTCTTCCATACAGCTCCGGAACTGCTGTATCTTGCACAGACAATAGCCACGGTATACATACACGTCTCGACTTATTCTTTGAAATTTCATGCTGACTGTTTTACGTTCTTCAGGCACTCTCATCCATCTCGGATGTGTTCCCATCACCATCTGAAACGTTTAATGGCCAGGAAACCTTTTAACTTGAAGTTGTAGTGTCATATCATGAAGAGGTGTTGTGGTTCATGTAACAGTTTTATAAGGAACTTGTTGCTGTTCAATGTATTCTGGATCTCAGTGGACTATCGATGTAATTCTTGTTATCACTAGCCCCCCCCCCTGACTAAGTTATTCCCGCTATTGCTTACAGTAGAGGGTTTCAACCGGATCTCAAAAAACAAATCCGCTAAAGACGACCCATGTACGTGCAATCGACATGGCAAAAACCTTTTAGTGATTTACATGGTAACTCACCGTGCGTCAGCGTTTCCGTGAAAAACTCCCCGTAGTTTTTTGACATAATCGACAAACCTTGGTAATATACCGTATATTAGGTCTTGTGTGAGCACCCTCCAGGATCAATGCGGGGTTACTCTCGAGTTTAACTTGAGCCCATACTGTCCATCGTTAAACTTACCTCTCGGATCGGAGATTTTATCACATCCCCACAACGTATTATGGTTCCGAAGTACATGTCTATTTGATTCTTGTCGAGACGTCTCCGTTGTTGGATGTGGAACGGAGAAACTGTATAAGTAATCTATCCTCAGGCAGACCACAAATATCAGGGCCAAAGGAACTCGATTAGATAGTACGTACCTGTGAAATGGAAGAACTGTATAAGTAAAATATCCGTTGGAGTATGAGTATGTGTTCTATTCGTGGTAGTGAAGTAAACTGAACAACTCACACTCAGGCAGACCACAAGCATTGGTGTCAAAGCAACTGAGAGTGATGAGCAGAATACATGGGTATAAGTAAGTAGGGATACAGTATATGAGGTGACAGGGTGGTGGCAGAGGGGGGGTTAATACACATCATTAATATAAGCCAGGGAATATGGTAAAACTTTGAACAACAGAACTAAGAGGAGAGAAGAAAGAAAAAGGAATAGGGATGATTACTTGTCCCTGCACTGAAGCCGGGTATCCATCCTGATCCTTCAACATTGGAGACAAATGCCAACTGATTACATCTCAAGAGACCAGTAGATACTATACCAATCTTGCACCCTACACAACTAGCTGTAACACCTGATACTGGTCACAGGTGAATGTAACCAGGGAAAAAACTGTATTGGGGGGAGGGGGGAAGGACAAAGGCTAAACTAGCGACAACAGTCTGTGACTAGTCCTTAGGTTTGTAGTGAGTTCCTGATAATATAGCAGGTTAGAAATATTTTAGCCAGTAGCAACAGATGTAGCACATACCTGCAATTCTATCCTGTTTGAGCAGTGATACAGCAAGTTCCGGGGGTAATGGCTAGTTTTGAGGGTGATTTACACACCATTTACCATTGTCACTTGAAATTCTCAACAATTATAACATACAAGATCCATTATACAGAGAAAGAACGCAGGTCTGAAACAACATGGGTCCCTCACCCATCTATTTATTTCACCTCCCGTACGATTTATTTTCATTCATCAACTCCTACTGACCTACTGATTTAACAAGAGACAGCTCGAATAGAAAGAAACCCAATGTCACATGCTACCAAACAAAATAAAGGCAAGTTATCATGCAACCTGGCTCGGGGCCTTCACTTATTTAACCGGCATTGTAGCTTATTGGTTTTTTCTTGTTGCAAATTACTCTAGTCCACTTGATCTGTATGCTCTTCCCCTTTACCCATATCAATCCCCCGAAATTTTGCTCCCCACTTTTTCGGGTCTCGACCCATCCATTAAACTGTTATAATTTGATTTGAATCCAATCAGGTTGAATGGCTCTAAAATACCAAAGATGCCCCTACGGTAAGCTGGATGGCCACGGTTCAATGTGCTATTGTCCCCATGATTCTTGACTTCCAGCTATTGTCCTGGTGAACTCAGACCTTTGTCTATTGTACTATTCCTACCATTTGGAATTGTCTTCAAACAAATCATCGACAGTGACAGAAATTGTGGCTGCCAGCGCGGATGAGCCTAAACTAAGACGTACGTGATGCATGAAGCGTGGGAACGCGTTCTGCAACCTTGTTCCTCAGCTACAATCTCCCGACTCCCTTACACTCTCCGCCACACTTATAGCCCAATTTTTGATACTTATAAACTGGGGGATACATCAGAGGATCAGTTCATGGGAAAACCATTACCCCGTCCCTTCTTATTCATGAGTGGCGCCCGTTTTAGCGCTTTTTGCCCTCGCAACGCAATCAGCGTTGTTCACACCCGTTTCTTCAATTACAGTTCCTCTGACCCCTTCGGGGTGTCATACGTAAAAATTGGAATGATACAGAGAAGTAATAATCTTCTGAGCATTTGGAAGACATTGGAGGATGTTTTGATTTTGATTATGTCATCACTTTTTTATCTCCAGATGTCAAACTCCGGTCCATCTCACCTGATGCATTTGTGAGATTAGGGTTAGACTGACCTAACCCTAACAAATTACCCGCGATATTCTCCATCAAAGGCGACTGGGCGAAGGGAGCTACGGATGCCATTGAAAATTCGGCCCAGGAAGTCCACAGTAGCCTAAGAGATTTAGTTCTCTCAGACGTGAATATGTTTGTTCCCCTCTCGGCATATTTATATCAATACTAGAGCTCATGTGTATATTAACATTCGATATTCTATCTATTTGATGGACTGTGTCATCCGGACCCTTTCAATTAACGAGCACTACACGGCCTCAGAGGACCCTCTGAAGGAGTCATGGCGGTGCCTTCGGTCAGAGGAGCATCCGCATCCGCTCCATGGAGGGGGGGACCATTCTAATGTCGTTCTAGGGGTGGGCCAGGTTTCATTCTAATCCCACTACACCCAGTGTTGGGTAAACTACACCTGTATATAAACGGTGATTAACCCTAACTGAAAGGAGTGATGTGGCAGCACCTCCCGTTTCATGTGTCGACAACCACCATCCGATCTGTTTCCCCCATTTGTCTCATCCCGGACTCTCAGTGATATGTTTAATCCTTCTCCTCCACTTTACTGATTCTGTTTATTTTCATTAGATATTCATATTCTCCTCTCATCCCTCATTCATTCCTCCACCTTCCTGCAACTCACAGCTATCTGTTTTGATGTCTCCGCCCCTCCCGATTTCAACCCTACGGCGTGGCGACCCGTAGATTTCCAGAGTTGGTGGCACTGATAAATGGTTGATGGTTTAGCCTGGAGGCAAGCCGGGGCATCACATACAGAGTGTTTGTTGAGATTTTATTTGACAATTGTCACCATAGGCACTTTACTGTACCTCAACTTTTAGCCATCTATTACATATCTGTGACTAGTTGACATCCTTCAGTTTTTCCCACTTCTCTCTCACACACACGAACATTCAAACTGATCGCTAATTCCTTAATGGAGCAACAGTTCCCTCGTCGAAACGTCAGATGCTCAACACCGGAAGATTCAGATAGACAGTGAGGACTGGACCTGCTGCACTGACTTTACCTTCTGGCCTTACTCTATCCTGACTACTGACCTTTCCCTTTTCTTTCTACCTTCGCACAGTAACTCCTTCTTCAGTGATCATGCAACTAAAACCCTAAATGTAAGTACATCTAAATGATCCTAACTGTAAGGGGTGATCATACTGCCAAAAAGAACCGTATTGTGGCGAGATACATGATCAAAACCAATGTAAGCCACCACAGTACTCATCTCCCTGGAAGCGCTACTCAATCAGATTGTTGTACTGCTGAGAATGAGCATTCGGCTATCACAATCACCTTTAGGTTGTCTGTAAACAGGTATGTTGGATTTCCGGATGTGAGTGATTAGATGATGAGGAGTAAGGTAGGTTTGCAATTTCACTGAATGGTAAGATTGGCTTGAATTAGAGCAAACTGATGAGGAAGCCCAGTGTCTACCTACATCTTTATATACCCTACAATGTATCTAGAATGTTCTACAGTAAGTGAGAATGCTGAGTAAAAAGCTTGGAGCTTGAGTCACTACAGAAAGTTCTGGAATACTGGTGAGAGTACTCGCACAGGCTTGCTGCTTCCACAGCCAAAATCTCAACAAGGTAGCATAGTATGGATGTTGCGTCAAAGAGTCTATGAACACTGATCAATTTTGTAAGCAAAACTGTCGACTTTTTCTATAATTTAGGTAAATCTTGTATGTACTGGCACTGACAGTTTCCGAGGTTTTTCAGCTACCAGATCAGTCTGATAGTAAAATCCGTTAGCAAATGAATTCCAGGGAGCTTATTCCTGAGCATTTGAGGTGCATAGTTTTTCAGAGGTCAAAGAAACCAAGCCCAACCAGGACTTGTTGTACCCAGTATCGATACCTCGAGATCATTTCAAATCTCACATTTGGTATCATACAAGTGGTTTGCTGGTCTGATAAATTGCAACTTAAAGGAGTCTAGCAATCCTGTTAAACCACCTCACCCCATGTATTCTATGAGAAATCCTATCAATATTCTAGCCTGTCCAGTATTAACATCATCTAATCGCTGTACAACACTGGAGGAACAGTCACTTCTCACAGCTTTTATGACTTATGTACTTCTGGTGTCTTAGGACTCTGAAGCTCTTATGATTTAAGTATGGTCAATCAATCAGTACCCTTTGAAATTGATGCTGCTGATGTAGCATTGATAACATAGGTATGGACAAGAATTTTGTAAGTCTGTCTGTGTATTAGCATCTGCTTTTCTCCTTTCATATCTTCTATTCTAAAGACTATCTCATTATTTAATAGACTGTTATGGAACAACAAACCGCCCTCCAAGAATCCCTTGGCAATCTCATTGCCTCACTTTACTTTATTCATCATCATGTTTCTGCTCTGGCTTGGTAAGCTTGGGATCCTTTTGGTTGCACAGATGCTCTTAACTAGCATTTTACTGTACATCAATTGCAGTTCATAGGATTAATCTGTAAGATAAGGAGCACTAGAACACTGTGGTTTTATTTAATTCTACAAGCTATTTTTGATCCAAATCTCCTCCTGCCCTTGTGAGAGTAAAGGGCTAAAGTCACACCAAAAAGATCAGATTAATCTGAGATAATCTGACAAAATACCTTCAAAATGAGCAGTGGTTCAACAGGCTGTCTTGACACTCCGGCATGTTCTTTTCTTCTCAATACCTCGCCTCAGGAACTTCTCCAAAGGTTATTCCCTCATCTACCACAGATGAGATTGCAGGGGTTCACTGAATTGCATAGAAAAGGAGAGTCTTCCCCACTAGGGATTATTGTCAGATTAATCATACCATGCCAAGGTCAGGTAATAGATACTGTGTTTACCAGACTACTTGTTTAATTATGTTGACTTGTGGCTAAGATTACACTACACTATGTGATTAGGAAAGGATGAGTTAGAATAGATGGGATTTCTTGTAGAGTTATTCACTTCACAAATACCAAGAGAATACAACTAAGCCAGTTACTCGAGATTTATTATAGAATTATTGAGTACACAATCAAGTTGTATCTGACAGGCTGTAGCTTTATAACTTTCCATATGACCTCTCGCCCTCTCAGGTCGCTTGAAACACTTGTGATCCACCTTCACAGCGCTTGAAGGCAGTTTTCAGAATAGAATCTGCTGAGTTTTGGCTCGGTTGCTACTATTCTTAATGCTATGAAGACTATCCCTTCAACTTCTTTCCAGATCTCATTCGCTACTACTTTGGGAGTTGTTCCAAGCTGATACCAACGGTGGAAGCTGAATACTCTTCTCGAGCTAATCACACCCCCTTCCAGCCCTAAGATTCCGGCTTCTTGTAATTGAACTCGAAACGACTAGGTGGAAATTTCGCTACTGTCCTACAAATGCTCGCCTAATCATGCTGTCGACTGATACAATAGATGGCGTGTACTTGCCCCGGGCGTTATTAATGCGGGAGGCACAGCTCGAAAAGTTCCATCCCAAATCCAAAAAAATGCGTTCCGGGGTGTGGTGCTGATTCTTCGTGGACCCGGCAATGGCATTGGATTAGCGTTGTCGTGACTTGAGTCAAACTTGTGAGAAGGAGGGCAGCCCAAACTCGAGTTTCAACTCGTGTCACTGCCTTTTCTTCGAGATAACGGCTCCAGGCCCATGAGTTGTTATTTCACAAGCGACGTAGAAATACTGATTGAGTCCTAGTACAATAATTAAATGTCAAAGTTTGAGGTAGAGTTAGTCGATCTATCATTACTTGCAGTTCTATATCCGCCATTCTAAGCATCTCATTGTCTTTTCGTCTGGTCGAAAAGCAGGTCTTCCATGAACTTGAATCGACGGGTAAGAACTCAACCTATAGAATGAACATCGCGTAGTGATAAGAGATATGAAGTGTCCATATATAAGAAGGGTACTCACCTCAGCAGACCACTCTAGTGGCTTCGACACATCGATTAAATACAACAGTCCGAGAAATCGGTAACTAAAGGTAAGTATCTGTTATCACATCAACGCATCAGATTCCAAACGCGGTTGTATTGTATCACAGCGGAAGTTATCACGTCGGAGGTATCAGAGATGATCTGCTTGCCTCGGAAGTTAATACAGGAAATTGCATCCTTTTTATTTCTATTTGAACTGCCAGTGTATATTGTGAATTCCCAGGACCTCAGCTTTTGACCTCAGCCAACGTCGCACGACCTCCAGCGAGGCTCAGGTAATGTTTCAGTAGAAATGTTGATATTACATGAAAACGATTATGTACCCTCGCGCGACATCAACGAATGGATGATTCGATGCCATCCGACCTCAAAACTTAGCTGGCGAAGGATGCCGACCGACAGAGGACCACTTTCCGAGGTCATGGGGACCTCGCGACAGGTTGGCGGTGTATCCTCGGGTAGGTATTTATAAATTTTTATAAATTCAGTTCGGGCAACCGGTCCCCGTCAACTTATAATGTTCGGCTTCGGTATATGAGCCAGTATGTATAGCTCAAGCGACATGCCGCAACGACGACTTGAAAAAGGTGGGAGTTTATAACGATTAGGTAGACGAGTAGTGACGCGACAGTTTACCTGGCACGTTGTCGGCATGGCAAATCTCGCGTGGTTCGCTTAGGTATTACAACGCTCGCCCTTCACAACTTCGACGCAGTTCCCAAGCAAACAACTCCGGATCCGCAGTGATGGGCTTGCGGCAGACGTCACGCCAAAGAGAAAACATGAATTCTGGGGCCATTCTCATAGGCCCGAAAGCGATATTCAAAACAAATTATAACATACGAATCCTTTCTGGATCCATCCCAGGCCACTAACTCAAATTGGACAGCTGTTGTACCCAAATCAAGCAAAATTGATGTCCCAATACCCTGCTGATAAGAGGCTCCCTCTGTTTTCCCCTCATAGTTAATAAGCAGAACTCTAGTGAAGAAGATATATATCAATTCCGACGAGCGTCATATTCCAAAGAATCTGAGCGAGATAAGAAAAATACGAAATTTATAAACACCCACCCGTTTATAAAGCGGGGCCCGGGGATAGTACTTCCCGTCGAGTTTGAGAGTTGCGAATTTGTTTAGGTCATTCACATCCCCGGTCCTGGGAAGTGACTTGGTGTAAATCGCGAAAAGAATCCTTTCACGACGCAAAATACACCTCAGATGTCAGCGTGACATCTTCGAGAACGATGTCTATCTATCGAGTCATTAAGGATCGGTCACATCCATTGAGATACAGTTAAAAGTTATCCAAACTTTGTTTTTTTTTTGTACGTAGAACATCATGGTCAGTTTCTACAAGTGAAAACCTGCTCGATAATGCAAATATCGAGGAGTGAGTGATGGCAAATCAAAATCCGGTGGCAAGAAAATTTGAAATTTACGCAAACGCCCGCAGCTTGCGATGATCGAGTCTCGACCCTGCGCAGCTGCCGCTTTGAAGGCTCGGCATTTCCCGTTCTCCCGCTGACTAACCTTTCTGACCAAATCACCATCCCCGGCGCCCGAAAAGTATGAACCCCTAGGGCAGTACCGTGGACCCTGGGATATTGAAATGCTTTTTGAATAGGGAGGCATCGTCTCCCTATAAAAAACGAGTAAACATTCCATGCATCGTACAACTCTTTCCTCGCAACCCCATAAAATGGCGTTACCACTCCCCCAGCTAATTCTCGTACCGTTTCTCAGTGCGACTGCGATAGCCTTGGTGCTTTTTATTCGAGCCAAGCGAAGGTCACTTAGTTTTCTTCAAGGACCGTCTTCTCCTTCTACTTTACTTGGTAAGTAACATTTTCCTTTGCGCAGTCATTTTCCGGAGTCTGATTGCGTCCTAGGCATCGAATGGGAGTTACGACGTGTACGAAGACTTGCAAGTCTGGAGGCAGGTTGGATGAAACAATACGGAACTGCGTATAGATTGCCGGCGTGCTACGGGGTGCGTTGATTTTTGCTGTCGAAGACAAACACTCGGTTTATCTTCATCTATAGGAAGACATGCTTGCCGTCGCGGACCCTCGCGGACTTCAACATATTTTCCACAAGGGTGCATACCGGTTTAAGAAGGCCGAGGATATTCAGCACTTCAGTGGCAAGATCTTTGGTCCCGGAATCGTTACCTGTCAAGGTACTTATATATATGATATCGTTCCCAACGTCTCAACCATTGTCTGAATCGTACTTCTTTTCAGCTGAGGATCATCAAAGACAACGGAAGATCTTGAATCCTGCATTTTCAGCTGCACAGATTAGGCGTTTCTCTTCACACTTCAACACCTCTGTCAAATCGGTGAGCCGAGATATACTTTCGAATGACGCTGCTTTTCGTTGACTGATGACTCCACTTTCTAAACCTAGCTCATCATGAAATGGCAGGGGGAACTTGAAGCAAATGGGGGTAAAGTAGCCGAAGTCGATACCACAAAGTGGCTCCCTAACATGGCTTTGGATGCCCTTGGTACAAGTACGTTCCTCCGTTTCGTTGAACCTGAAAAGATTTACGTCTATACCTCAGGTATGTTCGAATATCAATTCGGCGCTTTAGACGGAAAGGAGAGTAGCGAGCTCTGTGATCTCATTCGGGATTTATTGTGAGCTATCTGTCCGTTTGAGGTTATTCAAGTTTTTACCTACATTGTCTGTTTCCCTCAACCTCAGCATTGACTCTCGCAATCCTACTCCTCTCAAGATGCTCAGGAGTGCCTCGTACCGATTCTTGCCACCATTCATGACACGTATCGTCGACGCATTTCCAACCAAGGAAGACGAACGGTTCGCTCACTGGCTCAATAGGAGTCAAGCTGTTGCGGGGGAACTGGTCAGGATGAAAGGCAATGGTGATGATGAGAAGGACAATGATTTGATGGGAGTCCTGTGTACGTCTCCTCTGCATTTCTCTCTTAACAACTCAAATTGACGTCCCTACGAACACATCGAAGCTCGAGCACTTCACGCGACTAGTCCTGATAGACAAATGGACACAAGGGAAGCGCTGTCGCAAATGGCGTAAGTCTTTGTCCCTGCACCCATGCTGTTTGCTCAAATTGATTTGAAAATACGATCTTGCAATAGAACGGTGATTTTCGCGGGACACGAAACCTCTTCATCCTCGTAAACTTTTTTACCCCGCCACATTTTCCCTCGAGGTCGCTAACGTTTACCTTGTAGATTGAACTGGCTTCTATATGAACTTGCCCGTCATCCGGAAGACCAAAAAAAAGTCTTCCAAGAAATTAAAGCTATCCGTGACAAAGTTGGCAGTGATGAAGAAATCACACCGAGGGATATTGACTCGATGGTCTATCTGAACGCCATCATCAAGGTACGTCACTCTCCCTCCTCTGATTCACAAACCGACCCTTTTTCATGTGAAGGAATCCCTCCGCCTCCACCCTATTGTTGCTGAGCTCTTCCGAGAAGCCGCGGTAGACGAAGTCATCCCACTGGATTATCCTGTTATAGATGCTTCCGGGTCGGTGTTGTCAGAGATTCCAGTTGTGAAGGGACAAAGAATTTTAGCTGATATTGCTGGTTATAACACGTGAGTTGTCTCCGTTGAACCTTGTCCGCCGAATGACAATTCATCATCTCCTTATCTTTCCAGACTCAAGCAGATCTGGGGTGAAGACGCTGAGGAATGGAATCCCAGGCGATTCATCGACAACAAGACACCCACGACATTGGGTGTCTTTGGGAATTTAATGACGTTCAGTGGAGGCGTCCGATCATGTATTGGATGGAGATTTGCGTGAGTTTTTTTTCAGTCGCATCGAGCGTTCTCTAAACAAGTTTGTTGACATTTTTTTTTTATTCTCTTAGTGTACTGGAGATCCAAGTCGTCTTGGTGAATCTCATTGAGACCTTCAACTTTGAGGTACCCGAGGGTATAGAGATTGAACAAGTCCGAGCTGGATTGGCAACGCCGCTCATCAAGGGCGACTGGGCGAAGGGAGTTTCGATGCCATTGATAATTCGGCCCAGGGAGACCACTGTAGCCTAAGAGATTTGGTTCTCTCAGCGGTGATTAGGTTTGTTCCCCTCTCGGCATATTCGTATCAATACTGGAGCTCATGTGTAAATTAACATTCGATATTTTCTCTATTTGATGGACTACTTCATTATTATTAATTCTGAGCTATCACTGAGTCAAAAAGCGACGACATGAATTGAACCACGATCCCGATTCACCTCGTTTTATCAACATGAGAATTATTCCTCTCATTGGGGCCTCCAACAACCATCATACTAAGATCGCCGGCGTGCATAAAAGCGAAAATTTTTCATGGGTGGTTGGAGGATCTTTCCGTTTTCAACGAGCTACCGGGGGAGTTGACGGGGCTGTGAACCGCCATTGGGTTTAACTATGTAGAAATATTAATCACTGGTCAGGGGTGGTGCCAGGTACCCGTGGTGATACAGGTCTCCTTGAACTTTCAAGAGCTCTACGTTCCACGCGCATAAGGTACGTATACCGTTCAATTCTTCAGTTGCCATGGTATGTAAGCTGATAGACGTAGCCCATGCATGGAAGAGGCTCAAGCGCTTCCAGTTCATGAATCGCTTTTGAGCATGCGCCACACTCGAGGCCGCGGCGACCAAAAATGGAAAGTAAAAAGCTTCTTACTTGGTCTGAAGTCACAATCGTTATGATGATCCCCAGGCGTTAGACGTCAGACACCCCAGTTCTTTTTAATAAGTGAATGGAATTTTCGCTCAGATAACCCATGGGATGATACAGCCTTTGGAAGGGGCAATGCAGGAGAAGTGAGCCTAATGGCACAATTCGGTGGTATCCGAGTTGGCTCTCGACAGCTTCCGCTGAGTCTTGGAAGACTTGACACACCCTTTCCAAGAATTCTTTATACAGTCAGATTGCAAGAATAGCCTCACCCACCCGAAAAATAGATCTACCAATGCGAGCAAAGCTGGTAATCAAATCTCTCACCCTCTTATCATCATTAAAATTCCTCACAATTGGTCGGGTCCCCAAATCTTTACATCACCTGGGTGGGATATCCAGGGCACTGATTCCTCTGTCTGGGAACCACTACTCAGTGAACAGTTTAACCTCTGCCATCATTTGTCCTTCTCTTGAAGAGCTCACTTTTTTTGGGCTGGTCTCCGGATCATGCTGATGTCAATGCTCTCCTTACCCTTGCTGATGCCCGCAGGTTGAAGGCATTGCTATTCAACTTTGGTGAACAGCCAGCCTCCAACACCCAAATTTTAGATTTAGATCATGTAATCAACTCCCTTGAGCAGTTGAAGTTGAAGGGTGTAAAAATTGACTGGCACTGGATAGTCCTTATGATATTCTACTGCTTTGAAAGTATTTACCCATCATCTACTTCGACTATGTGTTAGAAAGGTAGAAGTCCGTATCTTTATTCAAGGCTATCTAGAGTATTTATATAAAGTCCAAGTCTGAAATATGAAATATGAGATATTTGATGTATGTACTGACTGGAAGTTTCATGCGGAAGTAGCAAGGTAGATCAGGAGTAACATGGCCCCGGAGGTTGGCAAGGGCGCATTTCCAACACTGCTTACTGCATATTCTTTTTATCTATCTTCATGTTAAGTATACATTGTGTGCAATTAGAAACCTATATATATGAAGCTGCAGTGCTCACTATGTCCATGTGGCAGCTTACATTAATTCCAATCATGTATCTTGCCATAATAGGGTCCCTCTTGGCTGTATGACCACGTTAGGATTAATTACATTTAATTAGTACAGATAGGGTTTTAGCTGTATGATCACTCTTTGCTTTCACTAAGAGTTATTCACATATACGGTAGTTACCAAAAAAGAGTTCCTTTCCCTATCTCTCATTGTCTCTACTTTTTCTCATATCTCTGTTTTTCATCCAGACTTACGCCCTCAGAACCAACAGAGTTCACTCACCGGTGTCTGACTCGAAGGTTCATTCACCCAGTGCAGTTAGATTCCACAATCCAATACTTAAATGAACCACTGAATATGCATCTGTTGTTATAATTGCATACAAATGATCTGGCATACAGCAGCACACATCATTTTGGACATGCAAGAACTCTAAACTTACCTACCAGTCCTTCAAGTACTAACCTTGAATAATAACCAGAAAGATACAGACAGATTTCTTGAATCACATAGAACTGGACCCACTGGTTATTACTGACTGTGATGATAATCCAGTTCAATGACCCTTGACTAGGTAGATATAGGAAACTTGTGCTGGTTTTACCCTCAGGGTACAGCCTGAGTCTCACCTCACAAGTATACTACATACACTCGCAATGACAGCCAAACCTGGGATCAAGATCTACTACTATGTTGCCAGACCTTTCTGGATTCTTTGATTTCATTACAACTTCTTTGACACACTCTAGCATATCATTCTGAGTTTTTTCAAAGTATATACATGTAGTTTTAGAATGGAGAAATTCAGGGCATCTTTTCTAGCATTTCTCATTTGGTTAGAATTCAGCAATGCCTTATCTATTCAGGGAACTATGCATTGATCTGGGCCAAGCTGCTACTGCAATGCCTAGCTCTCTTTTTATCACAAAATCTCTCAAGAGCTGGGCCTCAGAACCTTCACCATGAATGTGATGCATGAATCATTGTTGGCCCGGGACATCGATACCTCTGTCTGGGAAAACTACTGACTGAACAAGTGCTCTTTGTCTTCTCCTCTATCATTCTTTGTCCTTCTACTCAAAGAGCTCCCTGTCCTACCAGTTATGATAATGTCAATACTCTTCTCAATCTTGACGATGTTTGCAGGTTGAAAGCATTAATAGTCAACTTTGGTGAACAGCCTGTTTCCAAAGTTCAGGGGTACATTCTGATGGTGACTGGCTGCCAAGTACCAAGTAAAAGCACGAGAAGACTCGTAAAATGTGAATCCATCTTTGTCCTATACCCAAAAATGCTCAGTATGATTCAAAGCGGAAAAAGTCTTTGGGGGAAAGTTGTTGGGGGAGAAGTTGGGAAAGGTCGCCGGGGTGAAAGGTGTTCGAGGATGTTGAAAAGTGTTCGGGGGTGCAATTTATTTTTTCCCCATTTTAACACTCATGGAGTGCAGTCGATGGACCGTTGTTTATCAGAGCTGTGGTCTTGATGATTCGGATGGCTGGGAGGGAGGTTTTAAAGATGCCGGACAATTTCACGTTTTGGGATAGGTGGATATTTTGGGAGGAGGAGAGGGGGAGGCAGATTTATTGATTTCAGACTTTAGCTGTGACATATCTGTATATTCTACGAGTCTACGAGTATAAATCTCTATGCATGCCATTTGTTTTTGTTTTGTAGGCAACACCGGTAGCCGTTCGATCAATTCATCTGGACTTGATCAGTTAGTACAATAAATACTATGCATCGGGTCGTTGTTGCATGACTGCCCTGGTGACTGAAAAGGGCCCTTGAAATGGTTTTTATGACCTCAGACCATTCACTCGCACATGTAAGGGGTGATTGTAATGAGGCAGGATGTAATATCTGAACTGCATATCTCTGGTCTGAAACTGAGGTCAACATTATTCATTCCTATCAGCGATAATGATTACTTACTGTGCCTCTTAAGCTTCCAGATCCAACTTCTGGAAAGCATAGCCAAGAATGAGATACAATTCGCGCCAAGCCAAACTGTAGGGCATTCAACATTCAAATGACACCATGAAGATATGGAGAATAATCTTTGAAACATACTTTATCCCCAAACAAGTTCGTGTCAGCCCCTTTGAAAAAGCAACAAGATACTTCTCGAAAGAACATTAATCGGGGCTTCCTCAACTGAAAGTAATGTTGATGCAGGTGCCTGCCATATCAGGACATGAAGTCCGTCAAATCAGGAAGTCTTTAGGCTCCCCCTGATTGGTGCTCTTTCTGCTAAGAAAAAAAGATCTCTGGATACACCCCGTATCAGGACATGTTCTGGAGGTCCTGATTCTTCGCCCTTTGGTCCTCGTTTCCGGCAACACGAAATGGCTCCTTATTCATGGCCTACCAACACAGATGTCAGGAGCCCAGATTCATTAACCTTCAGGTATGATTTATGTTCTCCTTATTCTATACCTTATTTAGCATAAATCAGGATCACTTTCAGCCAGAATCTGTTTAACTGATTCTTTTCCCAAGTAGATGTGAATAGATAGACGCATAAACCCTCAACAGGATCTACTGGAGCCACCAGCATCTACAGGCACGATGATCCTGCCATTTTGGAGTGCTGTTGCCCTTTATTTATAGAAAGCTGAATTGGAACGGAGAGTTGGTTTAATTGAATCTTGTTTCTTCCACCAAGTTTTGCTCTACACAGGAAGTAAATTCTGTATTTCACTCTCAATGGGCTGGGAAAAAAATGTGAGTGCCAAATTTCCAAAAAGGTTACCACTCGTATACCTACACTTAGCTTCACCAGGTCAAAGTTTAACGTTTAAGCTTAAGCTTTAGCGATTGGGAAGCCAGTGCATTTGGTTTGCATTGTACATTCTGACAGATCCAAAAGGCATTGAAATATTGTGACAGAGGTTCAGCCTTCACAAAAGCATGACACATACATGCCATGGCTGGGTTTTCGGTCCCACGGTACCCTGATATGGGGAGTTATTATTCGGAAAAGTGGATTCTGAGGTTTGTTTCACAGAAATTAGAGCTGCTGTTTGAACTGAAGTCTGATAGAACCTAGACCGGAATTGGTTCAGCATTGTGTTCTTTACAGACTAGGAATAACCAGATTCATGACATCCAACCTGTCTATAACATGTCTCAAATGCATCAAACGAGAATCCTGGTGCGTATCTGACGTGTATTCAACACATTGTCAATATTTTAATGTCCAATGATGGCTGATAACAAAATTTCTGGACACGAATTCTGAGCTGGAGATGTGTTCAGACTTTCCAATGTAACATATACACAGTATTTAAGAAACAAATTTGCGACAAGCACTTTGAAGGCTCCCAAACACAGGGCTACAATGTGACTGGAACTGGTAGAACTGTCGGTCCCAATTCAGACCAGCTCAAGCCTGGAACCTCTCAGAACTGTAACCAGAACCCTCTTGAAACGGTCAGAGCTGATTCAAACCCTGAACCATATAGCATCGTATCTTCCCGTCAACTTCATGAAGCCTCTGATTTGAATATTGCCCTTAACCAGTATAATTTTTTTGCATTGTTCCTTTCCTGACTTTGGTTTCTGATCCGACAGAGATAAAAGATGGCAAGTCAACCGATAAATTTAAAAAGGGTATCAGTATTAAACTTCCTGACGGCTGAATCAAATAAGGTTTTCAAAGGACCTATTTAATCAAAGTGATTGCGCCATACCACCACTATCTAATTCTGTTTAATTCACTCTGTAGGACATCATTTCCGTAGGAAAAACTGCATACTCTTGCCAAGCTCTGCTAAGCTTGCTTGTGTCTCAAAAATCCCTTTGTTGCTTCTGAGCATAGTAATGGGTGGAGTGCATAGTGTAGAAAGTGAAAATTTGCATGGTCAGCATAGCTCTGTACATGTTTTTGGGCTCAGGTAGCTGTATGTGCACACAGCTGAGCTTGGATGACTGATATTTAGAGCAGTGGATATCATGATCAGAATGAAAACCCAACCATCATTCCCACATACATCTGGGAGTTCCTTTAACAAGCTATGGCACAGGGGCCTCTGGCCACCATCCACATAATGCTATCTTCTGAACATGTCCTCAGGACTCAGGACAGGACTAGGACCATAAACCTTGGGGAAGGTGAAGATAGACCTTGAGCAAAGCCAAGTCCACCAACCCCTTATATTCTGTTGACATTGATAGCATCATTGCTATCTTCCACAGACTGAACTTTCTGACTTCAATCCCTCTGTATGTGATCCCTTATCACACAAAAGGGAACTGGAGAAAGCACAACCACATCTACATGAAGATGATAGTCACAAAAAAGAACACTGAGGTCAAAACTTAGCTCTCCCAGGTCCTGAGTATGGTGCTAGCATGGCTTTACAGAGGAGGGGAGTTGTGGATATACTTCCCCAAGAATCATCCACTGCTCTGTCTACAGCTGACATCACTCCACAAGTATTCCATTAGAGATAAAAGAGGTTATACCACAATGTGCTCAGGAATGTGGAGTCAAAAGCAGAGGAGATTATGCAGTATACTGTAAAGACTCCAGAAGCCTGGCATCACCACCAGGATACCAACAACAACCCTCCTACTATCAAAATCAAACTGGAGGTGTTTGGTCAAATAATGGACCAGATATAAAAGCAGGTGAGTTTCGTATTATCTGAGGGCACCACATCATACACAGTAAAATGCAAGTTTCACCTGAACTACAACAGTGCACTCAGCTGTAAGGATCATGTGAATTCTGCTAAAGGACTGGACCAATCTTGTCCTGGCTCAGCAAGCAGTGCTGGAAAAAGTCCACAAGGTCCTCACCAGCAGAAGGGTCAAGCCTGACAACTCATCTTCTGTGGGGGGCTGTCATATTTCATGCAGAGCTTGGCATTGACCCCTGAAGGTTCTGGATTTTGTAATAGACTCCTTGAGAGACCTCTAGTACAGACAGGAGATGTTTATCCAGGAGATGTTCTTTGTAGAGAATGCAGACCTTACTTTGCAGAATATTTTCAAGAACTTGCTCATCAACTGTCCAAAATACCTGAAGGTGAGAGTCCAAGTTTTGCCAGCCAGTAGTCATGTTATCTCAATGAAGGTGGAAGACTTCTTAAAGACAGTCAAAAACATATATGACAGTCTGGAAACAACACTCTGCTTCCCAGACCTTGAAGGGGGAGATGAACACTTTGGACACAGAAGCAGAGAGTAGATCAGTGGAGAGGGGGTGGAAGAATGAAAGGAGGTTGGTCTGTACTCTGAGGAAACTGTATGGTGTATTGCGAGAATGAAGCCAAGGAGCATAGGCCTCACTTCACGAAGGAGGTGGATGAAGGGCTTTATGCCCTTTTCCAAAGCTGCCAATGTTTTCCATACTCAAGTGATTGCACCCCCATGGGCAAGAGTAAGAAAGGATGGCCCCACAAGTTTGAGGGCTGAACTAATTGTCAACAACACCCAGTATGCCTAGGATACAGTTAACAGGGAAGAAAGAAAGAGTTAATGAAAGGAGTGCAGCAGCATGTTCAATTATTTGTCAGGCTTATAGAGCCAGAAGCTCCTGCAGCCAGACTGTAAGGGGTCTCTCACTGCCTTAGGCCTAAACATGAACCAGACAGGCCTTATATTGGTCTGAGGTATATACAACAAGGCTACAAAGGCAGGTAAAAGAGAGATTCAGATTATCATGGGAAAGATATACTAAGGACATGAAGCCAGGTTACACACTCCCCCACTAAGAACAAAGCATAGCTGAGAAATTCTTTTGAATGAAACACATAAAAAATAAGCATGAGAACATGAAGAGAATTATTGATACTCAGAATGAAGCAAGTGAATACTGCTGTATTGACAATGGCAATGGCATGAAATGTTTGATTCAAGTTGGGTCCTGCTGAAGTCTAGTCAATGTAGTGACTGTTGGCAACATTGTCTAGATGGGTACTTCAGCCTGAGAGCCTGAACTAGATGGGACATGTATGCCTTCATTGTTTTGCACGGAAACCTCTAGCTTTGATTTTGAGAGTCAAGGGACTAGCACTTCCAACTAACACTCATACTTGTAGCACAAGTTAGAGGCACCAGTGGTCTGTGGAGACCAGCTCCCAGCTGAACTTAGTTCACTTTCGATGCTTTTCTGTTACTCATTAGCGCACTTAGTACAGCTGATCCATTAAAATCTTCTGCAAAAACTCCCAGATGTCTTGTCCAGCACATTAGCATCAAAGAATATAGAGAACTCCTTCATCTGGTTAAGTGTATCCTCCTTAGTTGCATATTCATATAGCTGTCATCAAATAGATCAACAATTTCCTTGTCCCTCTCTTGCTTAGTTATAGCAATCTATTGACAACAATAAGTATATTTATACTTATCCATAATCATGGGATGTATTACCTTGAATGCCCCTGAGATAACTGTCCAAGTGATCTTAGCAATGGGATGTGGCTAGGGTGTAGAACAAACTCTGAGCACTTGAACTGAATGGAACATGATTAAGTTGCTCTTACTTTGGAGAAACTATCCACTGGGCCCAAGACACTTCTTAACAGTCTCCCAAGAAAACTTTAGGCTCTCAACTCCAGCAATAACAGTATCAAAATGTTTATTGGGTGTTGTGGACAGGTGGAATATAATGATGGATCTGGAGAGGGACTATAAGTTGATGCTCTGATATGGGAAGTCCTGAGATGCAGTGAGGTCTGACCTCCTATAGCATTTAAGGTTATAGAGGCTGCATGTGATGTTGGAGAGGTGTGAGCTGTGACCTCTGGGGAAAGTGTATTCAAGGTAGTTGGAATCCCTAATGTATACAACTATCTGCAGGACTGGGAGCTACAGAAATTTCAGGCAAAGTAGGAAGTGATAGAGGTGCTTAGTAATGGGATATGTGGGTGGCAGTCAGGGCTTGAACAGGAACTTGCATGAGCTTGATGTTTGCATTTTTGCAAGCTGATGGATTACCTGTAGCAGAAGAGGATGTCCCTGGGGTGCCTTCCACAGAGAGGTGGAATGTTAAGCTGAGTTCTGTGGTACCCAGACCAAGGGTGAGCATAATTTTCTTTCCAAACTCTAAACATATTTTCAATAAAGTGGTATTGAGGGCACAAGTACAAAACATACCTCTTTCTCCTCCCTGTGCAGCCTTCTGCAGCTCCTTGATGCTCAATTCCCCATTCTCAATTGTCTTGTCCCTTCTAACTCTATAATGCTCAACAACTTCAAAAGATATAATGTCCCCAACTGGTTTTGGTGGGCTTTGGCATGTTGTGAGGATTTGCAGGAGCATATGACTTGATATACAAATGACATACATTAGCAGGTTCACATCCCATGCACCAGAAGACAAATTCCACTTTGACTTTTTTGGTTTTCTCCCATTAGCTTAGATGAGTAGAGCATACTTTCCAGGCATGCTAGCTGGCCCTCCATCTGGCTGCATGGCTGTTAACAATTAGATCAGGAGAGAGGCAAGCAGCTAGGGAGAAACACACTCTGAATGGTGATGTTTGGAGCATTGCTTGAACCTTGTCCTTCTGTAGAGCTCATGTTCTGGCCTACTGCAGTTGATAGAAAAAGTGGGTAAGAGACAGTATGACACTGGACAAGAGGGGCTGAGATGGGTGACTCCTATCCCATGATGGACATGTGTCTTACATGAGGCCTTGACTGTTGACAGATAGGATGCTCTCACCGGTTCAGTTGGTCTGGTTTGGCTCAGGTTGTCGCAGTCTGGGTCATAAGATCAGTCAAAAACGAGGCGGCAAGCCAAACCCAACAGTGGTATTAGTTCGAGGTGTGCCAGGACTGCAATAAGCTATGCGGAAGTTCACCTTTACCATGCACCCATGTGATCTTTGGGTGCCGGACTTTGAAGATACAAATCACTGCAAGTACGAGCCTTCAAGCTTGCCCGATGAGAAATGAGCTGATTTTCTGCCATCCACCGAGACTGACCGATTGCAGGCTGACTGACTGAGACAAACTAATACAGGCTGATACGGATTTGGATTTAGCACCGGTTTGACGCCACAGGTCTTCTTTTTGATGGTAGTAAAATCAACGTTTTTCTGCTTTGTACTTCACTACTACAATGTACTACATGTTCAATGAACATATTCTCTGCTATACCATGCAATACTGTCTGATGAGCCCAACAAACCAAGAATTTGCCACTGCCAGAGTATTGCCAGGCTTCACCTGAAAATCGTGAATTGAATGCTATTATCAAGCTATTGATATCAACTTGAAGCTGTATTCAGAGGGAAGGAGGAGGGAGAGGCTCTTAGAATCTGAAAGGCTCAGGTACATTTTTCCTGTTAATGCCAGGTGATATTAGGTGATACTTACTCGGGTTCGACTCTTGTCACTGCCTTTTTTGAGATAGCGGCTCCAGGTTCATAAGTTGTTGTTTCAAGGCGATAGAAACACTGATTGAGTCCTATTACAGTAAAATTAAATGTCAAAGTTTGAGGTGGGTGGAGGTGACAGTGGATGGCGTGAGTAGCTCTTTTGACTGATCCCATCTTCCGTCTAAAGTTAGTCGATCTATCAGTTACCTGCAGCATCCACCATTTCAAGCATCTCATTCTCTCTTCGTACGGTCGAAAAGCAGTTCCTCCATGAACTTGAATGGACGGGTAGGAACTCAACCGACCCTGCGGCTTTGAAGGCTCGGCATTTCCCGTTCTCAGGTTGGGCGTGTCTAACTAACCCTTTCTCACCTGGCAAGCCACCATCCCGGCGCCTGAAGGGTATTAATATGAACCCCTAAGGCAGTATGTGGACCCTGGGATATTGAAATGCTTTTTAAATCAGGAGATCTCCCTATAAGAAACGAGTAAATATTCCATGCATCGTACAATTCTTTCCTCGCAACCCATAAAATGGCGTTACCACTCCCCCAGCTAATTCTCATACCGTTTCTCGGTGCGATTGCGATAGCCTTGGCACTTTTCATTCGAGCCAAACGAAGATCACTTAGTTTCCTCCAAGGACCGTCTTCTCCTTCTACTTTACTGGGTAAGCAATATTGTTTTGCGCAGTCATTTTCCGGAGTCTGATTGCGTTTGTCCGTAGGGATTGAATGGGAATTACAACGTGTACGGACACTTGAGAGTCTGGAGGCAGGTTGGTTGAAACAATACGGAACTGCTTATAGGCTGCCGGCGTGCTATGGGGTGCGTTGAATCATGTTGTCGAAGACAAACACTCGGTTCATCTTCATCTATAGGAACACATGCTTGCCGTCGCGGACCCTCGCGGACTTCAACATATTTTCCACAAAGGTGCATACCGGTTTAAGAAACCCGGGGATATTCAGCACATCAGCAATAAGATCTTTGGTCCCGGAGTCGTTACCTGTCAAGGTACTTATGATATCAATCCCAACGCCTCAACCATTGTCTGAATTGTACTTCTCTTCAGCTGAGGATCATCAAAGACAACGGAAGATCTTGAATCCTGCATTTTCAGCTGTGCAGATCAGACGCTTCTCTTCAAACTTCAACACCTCTGTCAAATCGGTGAGCGGAGATATACTTTCGAATGACGCTGCTTTTCGTTGACCGATAACTCCACTGTTACTAAACCTAGCTCATCATGAAATGGCAGGGCGAGCTTGAAGCGAATGGGGGTAAAATAGCCGAAGTCGATGCCACCAAGTGGCTCCCTGACATGGTTTTGGATGCCCTTGGTACAAGTAAGTTCCTCCGTTTGGTTGAGCCCGAAAGGATTCACGTCTGTATTTCAGGTATGTTCGAATATCAGTTCGGGGCTTTAGACGGAAAGGAAAGTAGCGAGCTGTGTGATCTCATTCGGGATTTATTGTGAGTCGGTCTATCCGTTTTTGATTTTCTTTTTAGGGCTTTCACCTACATTGTCTGTTTTCCTCGACCCCAGCATTGATTCTCGCAATCCCACACCTCTCAAGATGCTCAGGAGTGCCTCGTACCGATTCTTGCCACCGTTCATGACACATATATTCGACGTATTTCCAACCAATGAAGACAAACGGTTCGCTCACTGGCTCAACAGGAGTCAAGCTGTTGCGGGGGAACTGGTCAGGATGAAAGGCAATGGTGATGATGAGAAGGACAATAATCTGATGGGAGTCCTATGTACGTCTCCTCTGCATTTCTCTCTTAACTCAAATTGACGTCCCTACGAATACATCGAAGCTCGGGCACTTCACGCGACTAGTCCTGATAGACAAATGGACACAAGGGAAGCGCTGTCGCAAATGGCGTAAGTCTTTGTCCCTAGACCCATGCTTTTTGCTCAAATGAGGTTTGAATTTTACGATCTTTTGAATAGAACTCTCATTGCGGGACACGAAACCTCTTCATCCTCGTAATTCTTTACCCCACTACATTTTCCCTCGAGGTTGCTAACGTTCAACTTGTAGATTGAACTGGCTTCTATATGAACTTGCCCGTCATCCGGAAGACCAAATGAAGGTCCTCCAAGAGATTAAGGCTATCCGCAACAAAGTTGGCAGTGACGAGGAAATCGCACCGAGGGATCTTGACTCGATGGTCTATCTGAACGCCATCATCAAGGTACGCCACTCTCCCTCTTCCTCTGATTCCCAAACCGACCCCTTTTGATCTGAAGGAATCCCTCCGCCTCCACCCTGTTGTAACTGAGCTCTTTCGAGAAGCCACGGTAGACGAAGTCATCCCACTGGATTATCCTGTTATAGATGCTTCCGGGTCGGTGTTGTCAGAGATTCTAGTTGTGAAGGGACAAAGAATTTTAGCTGATATTGCTGGTTATAACACGTGAGTTGTCTCTGTTGAACCTTGTCCGCCGAATGACAATTCATCATCTCTTATCTTTTCAGACTCAAGCAGGTCTGGGGTGAGGACGCTGAGGAATGGAACCCCAGACGATTCATCGATAACCAAACACCCACGACATTGGGTGTCTTTGGGAATTTGATGTCGTTCAGTGGAGGCGTTCGATCATGTATTGGATGGAGATTTGCGTGAGTTTTTTTCAGTTGCATCGAGCATTCTCTTACAATTTATTGACTCTCTTAGCGTACTGGAGATTCAAGTCGTCTTGGTGAACCTTATCGAGACTTTCAGTTTTGAGGTACCCGAGGGTATAGAGGTTGAACAAGTCCGAGCTGGATTGGCAACGCCGCTCATCAAGGGCGACTGGGCGAAGGGAGTTACGATGCCACTGAAAATTCGGCCCAGGGAGTCCACTGTAGCCTAAGGGATTTTATTTCCTCAGCCGTGATTATGTTTGTTCTCCCCGTGTGTATTAACATAAGTACTAGTGGTAGGTGTGAGTACGCTCTTTGAATTTTCAAGAGCTTTACGTTCCACGCGCATAAGGTATGTATACCGTTCAATTTCTCAGTTGCCGTGGTAAGCCCGTGATAGATGTAGCCCATGCATGGAAGAGGCTCAAACGCTTCCAGGTTCACGGACCGGTTTTGAACATGCGCCACACTTGAGCTTGAGGCCGCGGATACCAAAAATGGAAACTAGAATGCCAACTTGATTCTTGGTCTGAAGTCACGATCGTTACGATAATCCCAGGCGAGACGTCAGATCTTCAGACACCCCAGATTTTTCCACATAACAATGAACGGAATTTTCGCTCAGATAACCCGTGGGGAAAACGGCTTGGGCATTGCGGGCAATACGGTGGCATCCGAGTTGGCTCTGGAATAAATAAATGTTCCCGCTGAGTCTTGTCGGGAGACTCAACGCTCGAAAACACCTTCAGCCGGTATTCAAACTACCACTTGGCAATCAATACTTCATGACGGTGGTTCACCGTCATGAGGTATGTATGAGCCAAAAACTCCTTCCATCACTTCGTTGTATTCCACTATGGAATAGTTTTCCTGGATAGTAAATCAGTTCGCTGCCTCACACAGCCTGTCATAGTCGCGTTGAATTATCCGTGTCGGAAGAGTCGATGTGTCCCCAGGAGAAAAAAGTCGAAAAAAAAATATTGATTGGCTACATATAAGCAGTATTTGAGATCTAATCATTCGGACAAAGATTGGAGTTCAATATAGTTCAATGCCGACAATTTCAGGCCCGGACGGTATTAAACGTTTGAAACGTATGTATCAATGGTATGTGTCAAAGGAATTAATACAAAACCCAGCACTAACGGTGGATGTTATCGACATACCAGGTCTCATACAGCGTTTAGTAGGCATACTAATATTCTTGGATATGTTCATATTTCCTTCGGCTTGAAAACTCCTCCTGTGTGACAGCTCTTCAAGGAACCCCCGAAGGTATTCTTCCTTGTCCGACTGGAAAATCGGACGTAATCTGACGCCGGAAATAGCGCTCCGCAGCCTCCGTTAATATTGCTGCAATCAAGAATTTCAAATTTCCCCGATGGAGATGGATTCACACGCCGTTCGTGCACGAGTGCAACACGACTTTTTAATTTGATGTTGTCGCGCACATGCTCAAGCTATGTACGCAACGAAGCTTCTTTCTCCACGACCACGACCACGATGTCGAGACAGACCGCAAAGACCTCCTACTTGTTGGGTTATTCTTTTCCCTAGTTATGTTTTCATTTCTGACCTCGCTCTTGCCTTCACAGAATCCCGGAAATCCAACGAAATATCGTTTCTTACCTTTCCCCTCTCGATCTCCTGAGATATGCAATGATCAACAAGGAAACAAACACCGTCGTTAAAGATCTACAGCGTACCGCATTCCGAATGGAAAAAGTCTTGTCGCCGTTCTTCTCTGCCGATGAAGTCGTCAGATTTCGACAAGCTCAATTCGCGTATAAGTTTCTTATATCGGGGTCAATCGCGCTATCGCTCTTCACGCGAGAAATTTTTGAAAATGCCATTTGGACATCTACATCTGGCCCAACTACGTCATGGTTCTCATCCTACTCTTGCAGTCCATGGGATACACCTTCGTTCCGATTCGAACCAGTAAGAAGAGCCAACCGGGCAAAGTGCGGGATGCCGTGGAGGATATGCTCCGTAGCTTGCGGGCAGCAAATTTATTTGGTGAAGCATGGTTCGCTAGTGACGATGCCGAGTATGGTTTGGCGAGAGAGCTGGTGGAAGTTTTCAATTTAGAGAGAAACGGAAAGAGGATCCAGCTCATTGCAGCCTTTCTCCGCTCGCTGCCGTCTTGACTACGTTACCAAGAGTTCTCCTTTTTTGATTACTCCTTAAACTCTTTTTTAGCTGTTGTTATGAATGTGATCTCCCACTCTCATGCAATCTCTTTCTACCCTCGAGTTACGTTCCATGACCGAATTGCGGTTCGGAATTACTTGAGCAGAGAGTGTTCTTACGAAACCACTAGCAAATACAACAATCGAGGATACAAATTTCGTACGCATATCGATGCGGTAACAGCACTCGCCGGTCGACATTATGCCTTGGATGCAGGCATCAGTCGCCGTCCGGGCGATGTCTACTGCTGGACTGTTCCTCTGGAGCCTATTCCCGACGTCACTGCTTTGGATTTTCGATCCGAACTGTTGTTTGAAGAATCTTGGAGTCACACGTACAACAGGAAACTCAAGATGGTGTTTGGGGTGGAGTTGAATGTGTTTGAAGAGCCGAAGAGTTCAGGGTATTGTTATGTGAAGGATCAATTGACTCGCTATATCGCAAGGTCGTGGGTGGATGAAGAGCCAATGAATGAAGAAAGGTACTTTCCGCTTTTTTCTTTTCTCAATGTCGGTTTTTCATACCTTCGAGGCTGCGCTTCGTTGTTCGGATTGCTATATGGCCTTCATTTACATGTCCTCCTCTTCAGCTGGCACAGAAATATGCTCCGCCGTCTCGCTTTTGCCAACTCAAAGGCTGAAGAAATGGCGAAATACGCTGATACGTCGATTGAAGAGTTAGTTGCCGCCGAGTTCATGGAGGCTGAACAGACCCTGAACGTTCCAAGGTGGAAATTCCCGTACATCTGTGACGTACAACGAATTCCATGGCTTCTCAGAGGGTTCCGTGATCGGGTAGGAGAGAGAAAAACGAAGGTTCGTTCCTTCAAATTTCATTACGATCCAGGACGAGTCGTTTCTTATCCCTTACGGCGTTATGCAGGTCGATTTCGTTTTCAGTCAGGACAAGCGATCTGGTCTGGACCTGGACCTCCAGCTAACGGTCCCAGATGAAATTTTCGACGACGGAGATCTAATTTTTGACTTTACTTCCGACTATGAAGTTAGCCAGTGTCTCCGGGATTTGGGTATTGTCGGAGGGAACACGCTCCGGGTTCGAACCGCTCATGGGCTGTGTCGGCCGTTGTATCCTTCACATCCGAGCTTTCTCGGAGACGTCTCGTTTTACCTGATTAGGGGGGAAGAAGAGGATCATCATTGAGGGAAATTATCTACCTTCCTCCCACGTTTCATTTCTTGTACCCTTGCCTCTTTGTCCGTCTCCTAGCGTCGTATTCTAGTCTATTTAGCTTCACTACGTATAGATTCGTCAAGGACGACATACGACCAAATACATATCAAAGTTCACATTCCGCGCCACCTCAGTCCATCAATGCTAGCGCAGGCGAGGAGCTACCGAAGAACTTTGCCGAACGTCACTTTCAAGCGGGTATTCAAAATTTACACTGGATCTTGTAAAATTGGGTGCACTGTCTACTAAAGAGCGGGAGCAAGGGGTTGAAATTTTGACATCTTAATGGCCTGTGGAGGCCGGGTTTCATGGCGACGGACGGCCCCGAAATTCTTCACCTTGCGTAGGAGAATTGCAGAGGCGCTTTGACCTATAGGGAGTAGGTGCTCATGATGTGTATTACGGTTTGAAAATTCAGGATCAATCAATTTGCGAGAAGGCGCAGGCTGACAGTCCCAGACAAATTTTAGGTGAAAGAATTCTCTGACTTAATATGCTCTCCAGGGGCAGGATAACCGTGGAGGTCCGGATAATTTGCATCTTGGTAGTGCTGAGAATTAGCATCGTTCGCCTCTCACGATCACATTGAGGTTGCTTGTAAACAGGTACCATGGTCTGGCTGTTCCTAGCCCTGTAACAGTACGGCAGATGACAACTTGGTAAAGTGGGTATCTACCACTCAACTTGCCAGTTCGTCAGTGACAACCAGTGACAGGCCTAGGCTGTTCCGCATCAAGAGGTTTGTGAACCGCTGATATATTAATTTCGTAAGCAAAGCTGTCGACCTTTTCCAAGTATACTTTAGATGTACGGTAAACCTTCCATTTGCGTATACGCTGGTTTCGACAGTGTTCCGAGGTTTTCTCAGCTAGCAGATCAGCCTGATACACAATTTCATCCATTTACAAGTAGCTCTCAGTATAACCTAGGGAGGTATCAACACATTCCCGGGAGTGCTCAAAAATGGTTCCTCAGCTTTTTGGTGGAAGAAACTGGGCCTGACAAAACTTGTTGTGCTCAATATCGATGCCTCAATCCTCATATTTGGTATTGCACATGTGGTTTGTTGATCTGATAGATTGCAGCTGCAACATTCTAAAAGGAGTCTAGCAATCCTGTTAAACCACCCTATCAATATTCTAGCCTCTTCAAAATTAGCATCTAATCATAATTTATCTTAGGAACTTGATTTTGGATTATTTAAAGCTGACAACAGTGGGAGAACAATCACTCTCTACAGCCTTTATGACATGTGTACTTTTGGTTCCTTGTCGGAGTTTGAAGCTTTTGAATCATGAGTTTTAGTTATGTTACTGTTTAAATATACACATAGTATCATGGAACCCTCTATCATTTCCCCGCTGTAATCCTTTACCACCCCATGGGTATACGAACTTGGCGTCTTATTCTGTACAGTAAGTAGCTACTATGTCAATTACCTCAAGGCTTAGGCTAAGCACTACTTCTTTTTTTACTATCAGGTCTTATTCTTGGGCTGTCCCTTAGCATAAATGCCATCAGCATTGCGCTGATACTTGTTCTGTTGTTTGATGAAAACAATCTCAGCTATAAACACTATTCTTCTACCCCATCCTTACATTTTTCTCTCTCTCTTCTTAACACCCATCTTGGTAGTAAGTTATTATTCAAGAACTCTGAAGCTCTATTATTTATAGTCAATTAATCAGTACCCTTTGGAATTGCTGCTGCTGGTGTGGCGTTGATAACGTGGGTCTGGACAAGCATTTTGTAAGTCTGCCTGTTGATTAGTATCTGCTTTCTCCTTTCATATTTTTTATTCTATCTCATTATCTAACAGACTGTCATGGAACAACAAACCATCCTCCAAGAATCCCCTGGCAATCTCATTGCCTCACTTTATTTCATTCATCATCATGGCTCTGCTCTGGCTTGGTAAGCACTGTGATTTTTGTTCTACAGATACTCTTAGCTTTTCTAACACCTTATATTGTAGCTGTTGGGATTATGCATTTGACAGAAATCACTTATTGGTGCTTGTCTACCAATGATTCCAAAATTTCAGGCATTCTCTCAAGCAGATGTGGCTTGGTCTCCACTATTGGTGCTAGCTCATTATTCACCTTCATTCTTTGTGAGTGGTTGTCCTCTCTTTTTTCGATACCAGGTTAATTTAAATAAAGGTGGCACAACTGCCCTGGTCATTCTTCTCTCTACCCGTAAATTTGGGGGACTTTCTTCCAAGATTGTTGGTCCTGACAGCATACAAGTTGATGAAAATGTTGAGAATAGTGGACATCAACATAAAAAGCATGCCATGAAGGTGCAGACAGCACTTTACTGTAAGTAACCTTGAGTTTATTTGGCATTTATTCTCTTAACATCCTTAATCTCTCAGGGCTTATCTTCCTCTTTTCTACACCATTGCTTATCATGGTTCCACTCTCATTACATGATATAAGTGAGAATCTGGGATCTGGACTTTCATATTATGAGTCCCATAGGATCTTTGATATTGTACAAAGTAAGTTGGATCTTGATATGCTACAATTTCCATTATACTCAATTTGGTTATCACTTTGACTTTCTACTAGTGGTTGTCATAATCCTTGTCTCAGCATGTGCAGTGTTCACTTGGTTATGGGCTCTACTTTTGTAAAGCTTTTTTTGTTTCCATGTGATTTTAACACTTAGTATCTATCTGATCCAGACTTAAATCCCAACAACGTCCTATCAGGATCATAGACATATACACACGAGCTTCCTCTCACTGCATCTCAACATTTGTACTTGGCATAGTCTGGTTTGGTAACTTTACAACCCTTCTTCTAGTATCTGTTCTCTATTAACAGTTCACCCCATCTCACATCATCCTATCTTCTAGTGCTTGGAATAACCATGCTCGCTATGATTGGCACAGCTGTCAATTCAGGGTGGGCAAGTTGCCAGTCTGGAGAAAGTGATCTTGTATTTGGTGATTTTGAGCCGGAATCTTGTCAGCCCAATGTGCCGATAGGAGTTCTATCACTTTGTTTGTCCATCCTGCGTAAGTGCCTTTTTCACTTCTAGTTCTGTGCTCGATACCAATTAATTGACCATGATTTTGCATATAAGTCATATCAGTCTCCCTATTCATCTATCGGCAATTCAAGAAGAAAAGAGGGTCACTGACTAAAAGCCATATAGCACAGTATGATGCAAGTCAGACTGTAACCTCGCCCCAACAAGGTGGCGGCAATGGCAGTGAGTACATTTGGTGACTTTTCTAATTCTAAAAGTAGATTAAATCATTTTTTTTACAGCTCAAGAGTCCACAGTCTACTCAAATCGTGATGGGAATGCAAGTTCTTCTACCTCTACAGCAGCACCTCGAGGACACTGCGATACCTGCTGCCATCATTGTCACCATTGTGGACACTGTGTGCCACTCAATCAAATGAATGGACGTCGCGAGAGTGATGAACCTGAAGAGCCCTTTGCCCCTTTCGCAGGTGGTGATCTACTTCTTTCGATCTACCAGCCGATGGTCCACTCAGCTTTAAATCCACCAACTATTCCGTGGTTTTAGAAGACCAGGTGGTACATTCAAAAAAACGGTACAACTTTTCTCCGTCACACCTAGTATCCAGTACCTGGAGGGAGCAACTTCACTTCTCACATATCAGTGTTGGTGATGTTGTCAACGTTCTATTCATTCGAGATTATTTAGAAAAGAAAAAGACTATTTCTTTCCCAATCTCTCGACTCGAAATCTCCCAGAAAAACATCAAACTGTGGGCTTTTGTTCTTCTCGTTAGAGTTATGGGAGTTAGTTTTATATTTGTGGAAAAGAGTTCAAAGACAGGGTGTCTGTATCGAGTACTTAGTTGAGGGCTTAAATGTATCTTGGGTCGTGATAACCAGTTGGGTAGAAATAACTAAGTACATGATGCGAACTTGATTTCATTTGACCTTGGGACAATTCTGAATGGGTTGAAAGCGTACCAATTATGTAGAATTTTGAGAGTTGGAACCAAAGTAGGAAAAATGAGATGCTGACATTACGCCGATGTCTTTTTTTTTATTAGAGCGAGCGAATCCAACGTCTGTGAATGGATTGTACATGTCGAAGACTTATTCATCTTTCTGAGTATAAACAAGGTAATCATCAGATTACAGGTCGACTTATGATCATAGACACATATACTAGACTCTGTTTTTCCAGTACCCAACAATTTGAGGTAGTTCCATAATCTATCACCTACCACGCTTCTTCCGCCGGCCGAACTAAACACCATCGGGGTTAGTAGGCAGGGGGAAAATAAGGAGAAACTAGTAAACGTACGATCCAACTCCCATGTCCAAGCTGTGCGGTCTTGTCTTGCGAGGTTGAGGTATGCCTATAATGACAATTCAACACGTTAATACATGGATAATGTGCACCAGAGGACAAAAATGCATAGGAAAACTGAAGTAAAACAGACAGGGAGATACGATGACGAACCTGAGCGATACTTTCTGGGTCTAATCCGGTCTTGGAGTATTCTCCTTGGATACCTGTCGAGACGAAGTAAGCGTGGGTGGATAGAAAGTGAGAATTTGTTACTGACGTCCGTCAATGATAGCCTTCCGTTGCAAAGTGGATCAATTAGAAGTTCCCGAATGAAGCCAGAAAGAAGCTTACGTGGGCTACCTGTAAAGCACAAAAAAACGAACAGTTCAGTTCCGTACACAAGGCGGAAAAACAAGGTAAACACTCACATGAATCCCCTGCGGCCAAAACTCCTTCGCCAAACTATGATTCAAATTCCGGTTCGCCCCTTTGGCAGCACTGAACGCGCTCGTCACTTTACCACCTCTCAACGCAGCAGTAGCACCTGTAAAGATCAAACTTCCTTTCCCTCCTACCACTTTCTTCCCATCCAATTCAAACTCTTCGTTTGTCTCATTTTCGAGTAACTTTGGTATGACTTGTCGGGAAAATCCGTATGCGGCTTCTGTGTTTCCTTCTATAGAGCTTTTCCATTCTTCTGGTGTGGTTTCGAGGAAAGGTTTGAAGACCGGATAACCGATGTTGAAAATTCCGATTCGGAAGATGGATTCTTTGGGAGAGTAGTGTGACCAGATGGAAGAGAGGACGGAGTGGATGTCAGGTTGGCAGTATGAACGGGTTGGGAAGGGGGTTGCCTATGAATTGGGGTGAACTTGGCGGTGAGGGATGTGCTAGGAGACCGAACCTTTCCACGGAAATTTGAAGAGTTGATTTCGTCTGCGAGGGTCTTTAGAGAGTTGGCGTTTCGAGCGATTAGGGCGACGTCGTAGCCTGCTTTTGAGAACAGTTTACTGTTTTTACGATTAATACAGCGTGTCTATATCGAAAGAATGAAACATACGCAGATGCAGCGCCTGTACCAGAGCCTGCGCCTACGCCTGCAACGATGACGAGAGGTCGTAAGGCTGTTTTGGTAGCCATGGTGTATGTCAGAGAGGGGGGAAAACGCGGGTGTCAGCTGTGTCGGCCGATGTTCATGAACGTCATGGAAAGCGGCCGATGTTTGGCGGACAGGGATAAGTAAGGGTTAGGGTTTCGGTTCCCCTCACTTCTGTCTCTTGGATAATCTCGCCATATCATTCACCCAAATTTGCGAAGCTCTAACCTCAACAACGCTACTGTTTGGCGGCATTGAACTTGATATGATGGTACGACTTTTTTCTTGTCCATTGACTACCAGGCTTATCTTCCCGTTCGAGGAACGAAGTCGACCGAATACGGGGCCTGGCTTCGCTCGCCGATGAGGAGCGTACAACAACAGCTGAAATGGTTTATTGGTCTTGATTCTCTGCGTTAAGCGTACGCCTCTCTTATCTCAATACGACATCATCTAGCCAGAATCCATCGCTTTCAGGAGCGAGCGGAGTATCTTGAAAGTGTGCTGTCAGCCTCCAATGTCAACTGTGTCACCTCAGAAATCATCCGTTGAACGACAAATAGGTGCGTAAACTCATAGCATCCGCTGTCCAGTTCTCTCTGTTGTACTAATGAATGTTCGGTGTACGCAGAAATCGTTCTAAACACATCGACGTCGTCTCCAAAGGAAGCCGCCAAGGCATGACCGTGATCATCGTTGGGGCGTCGTTGAGGGCCAACACGTCAGGAAGAGGATGTTGTGCGGGCTGTGGAATAGATCTCCAAATCTCTCATTCGGATGTATGAATGATGATGAGGGTTCTATGTTCGACCAGACAGTCCATGAACGATGATAGGTGCGTTTAGCCTCGGGTTCCCGCTCGTAGGGGAGTTTTGGTTCGACGCTGATATATCTACTCAGGCATATTCTCCCGGGTTACAGAAGCTATGGTTCTATGCAGCTTTACATGTCCTACGACCTCGACCTCGCCCCATTGAACATCGCCTCCAGCTCCAATCTCATTCTCGACTGCAAAGCTACGAAGGTCCTGTTCTCACTCGACGTGCAAAACAAACCATCCTTCGCCTTCCTGAAATCTGAATGTGTTCGCTCGATGGATGAACGATAATTTATCCGGGAGGCACCGCTGATAATCGTTCGCCAGACCACAGCCTCCAGATCTCTCACTGGATGGTGGTCTTGACTTTCCCTTTCCCTTTCAACACCCCTTACGCTGGTGAATGTCGAACGACGATTACGTATGTCACGTTCCTCAAAAAAACGCAGTTTTTCTCAGTCATGCTAATACATGTGCAATTTCAGGTATCTGCAGAGCTTTTTCGTTTTTATACTAAAAAAACGAGCTCCCACACGTCTTCACCAACATCACTCGTCCTTCGACGTTCGTTTTTCCGCGCAAAAATTTCTCGTATGCCCTGCTCGGTCTACTGAAATCATTCGAGATCATGAGCAGGACATATCAACGACCGTAGCTCCTGTTGGATCCATACCGGACGCATGGACAGTAATGGCCCATGGTAGCCAGGGGTGTATGATTGTCGTGGAAGGAAGTACTGGATCCATTGCCTCAATGGATACCAACGCTACTCTTATCCTTCCGTGCGACTCTTCGAATGAACACCCGCTCTACTCGGACGTTTCAGTAACAGATGAAGGATTACGGCGTTTTTGCTGTCGCTTTGCGAGACGAGATGAACGCATTGACGACATCCGACAGTGAGCGTAGGAGGTCCTGTCACTCGCGATGTGACGTCGTCACCGTGACTCTCCTGAAAAGGGGAAACGCGTGTTGGCTTCTGACGCAGTGCAATGTGTTATCTGACCAGCTCTTACTTGCGAATCTGGCCTCTTCCCCGTGTTTCATTTTTGACTGCAGAGTTCGACTGGCATCATGATGACTGTAGTCGGGGTCTGGGTCATATGCGGTGGTAAATGGGACAGCTGTTGGGTGTTGTATTCGTGAAGAGGATTCTTTTGCACGGTTTCTGCATCCTCGTCAGCATCGTAGCATCGAGGAGAAGAGCGACGACTTCACCCTTAGCCCAGTCAACGAAGACTTGGATACCTTGGATGTTTTGTTGGGTCGTTTATGGAGTTACGGAGGGGCGAGTCAGAGAAGAGTTGGGGATGGACAGGGATGGGGTTCGAAGAATATACCCCGTTACTCTTTGTATGTACGAGCAACTGCTAGAAAACAATCTCCCGTACGTCTCCTTCCTACATCAACTCGTCCGTCTTCCGCGCAAATAGCTTTGCGCTGGCGATCTGTGATATTTAGGTGTAGTTTTAAACGGCGTAATTGTATTCCAAAGTTTTGGTATCTGGCTATGAACTTCGATCCGACTTGAATCATTTCGTTTTTTTCCCTCTCCCGTTTTACTCATGTATCGTTTTACTCACGCACTACTCCGTATATCCTTCTTACCGTCCGCTTCTTCTGGATGGAGGCCGTCGCCGATTGGCCTGACGTTCGAGGTTTTTACGGCCAATGTAGGAGGTCGGGTCATCTTTACATCCCTCGTATTTACGCCTGTTTGTATACGTCTCGGATAAAAGATATTTTGTGGCCCAAGAATTCTTGAATATCTTGAGGTCTGGAAGTACTTCTTCAACCTTGAAGTAAAAAAAAAACAATTCAATATGGCATCCCAATAGCAGTACTTGGCGGAGAACGAACCGCGCGAACAACTTTGAGGAGCTCCGGAGAGGATTTGGATATCTCAGGGTCCAGACTTCCTCTTTCGATCTTGAAAAACAAGGACAGATAAATCGGGGGGGGGGGAAGGGGCAGCATTCAGATATACGAACCGCGCGTAAAACTCTGGGAAAGCTTCGGGAAGTCTGATTTTTCGAGGTGAGGTTGAGGCCCGACAGGGCAAAAGTTAGCGCGGCTCTGATGATGCCCTTGGTACTAGTAAGTGAGTAATTTGTTTCCGTTCCAAGGAAGAAGAGAAAAAAAAAAAATGGTGACCTCACCCTGTATAGATACCATTGGGTGTCGTGCTCTTTCTCGACAAGTCCAATATGTTGACGAATAGTTGAAACCTTGGGCGTCTTCCAATGTGGACGAGGTATATTTCCTTCGGAGGCAAGAGAGGCAGATGGAAGGTGAGAGGACTCTACACGTCGAAGAGCTGCCGCATCTCGTTCGTCAGTTCTATGCTCTATAATCGAGTTAACAAAAAAAAGGTTCAAGGACAGCAAAACCACGCACCTCGTATTGCCCGCCCTTCAGCTCCAGCACTGTCAGCTCTCCCAACCGTCGTTAATAAATTCTGTTTCTGCTCTTTGCTTTCTTTCTGCTTCAAGCTCTCCAGAATTTCTCGTAGATCACCAGCAACCTTATCCTGATCGATTTTGCCCGTCTTCTTGCGCTCTTTGTGTTTGCTATTCGCGTTTTTGATTGAGGCCGACAGGAGAACGGGTGCACCGTGGGTGAAGGGACGCACTTGAAAGAAGACCGGCTTCCTGACGTTTATTAGATGCCCAAATGATTTACGAGTTATTGGTGCAAGCATGAGAGATGAGAAACTGAGGGACACTGAGGGCGTTAAATGAGGTGAGCCAGGGCAAACATGCCAATTGGGATGGTGGGGTCAGTGCGTGTAACCGTGGTTGAAACTCGCCGATTACCATATATGAAACCGTGGGAGATTGTTCTTTCCGATCGTGACGCCCACAGCGCTTGACCCCGGCGCTCAAGCGCTCATAAGGCGCTTGTTTTCCCCCTGGTGCCTGGGCCGAGACGACTATCTTGAGTGAACAACACAGACCCCAGACCCCAGACCATGCCCAAAGCTGTGAAGGACCCGCTCTGTTACCCAGTCTGCTGATGACACCTCTCCCGTTCAGCGTTCACTCTGAGAATCTGAAAGTTCGTCCGGGTCGTAGTTTCATGTTGGAGGGAATTATCTACTATCGTAAAACTGATACACTATATAGTAATCGTCGCAAATACCAAACCTGAGCGTATAGTAATCATGAAATATAAAAAATACAAAAGATATAATTTCTCGTTAACTACTTGATATAAAAAAAAAAAACCGTATGGTAAAAAGTAAAAGTGGGGTATCCGCAAAACCAAAGCGTCCCAGCAGAAAAACCAGTCATAACAGACATCCCAAGATCATAAAAGGGTATTTAAAAAAAATCAATCAATAATGATAATCAAACCGCACCTCCCAAACCCCCCTCCCTCTCGACCGAACCAATCCCATAAACCTCGTTCGCCCACACAAAAAATCAACCCTCTTCACCCCACCCTGCCTCTCCTCTCTCGACAAATAACAGTCAGAAATACGACCACACCGACGTTCATACGCCTCACCAACTCGGACCCGATCACTCCTTGAAAGAATAGAATTCCACTCGTCACGAGTGACATTCTTCCGAAGACCCATATAAATCCCATTGAGAACGTCCCGAACAGTGACAAAGTATCCGTTCGAAGAAGCATAAATAGGAATCATCCATGGAAGAAAATCCGTTTTGAGCATCAAAAAAGAGACAGCTGGAGATATTGCAGGGTCTGAGAGTACCGGAGTGGGTAACGGACGGTATCTAGCCGTTAAACCAGACAATCCGAGGGTGACATCAAAATTTAGAGGCGGTTGGTAGGAGTCGGAGTATGTGAGCAAGGGGTGTACGCGGATGAGCTGCTTCACAAGCTTGTGTTTGGGAGGGGGAGGGGGTGCGGCATAGGAATAAGATTGGCTCCCCGGAAGAGGGGCCACGTAGGACGGTGGTGTTATTGGGCCATCGGAATCAGGGAGTGAAGAAGAGGAGTATGTTGGGGATGGATTAGCAGGGATGGTATATTCGGTCTTTGTTTTCGAAAACCTGACTCGCTTGAAGAGCCTTGGCACTGTCATGCACGTACTAAAGGATAAGAAATGGCGTTAACTCAGCAGGCGATTGCGAGTTCTGAGAAGTTGGGAAGGGGGGGGGGTTCTTTCAATAAATACTAGCCTACCATCTGCGGGTCGTCACCGTGACACATACTTGAGAATCGCGTCGGTGCCGCTCAAGGCGCTGGTCAGAACGAGGGAGAAGCCTTCCACAGATATCTGGTTTTAGTCGCAACACCGCTTTGACAATCGCTGCGTATTGTAGGGCTCAGCTTCCCAAAAAATGACGTTGACAAACTCCAAGACAGTCAAACTGGACGCTTGGACTGCATACCCGAAATGAATACAATCCCTAGACTGGTTAGAATTACTCTGAAATTCGAAAAGTCACCCAATCATACGAGGTATCCAGAGGCATTTGAAGAGCCGGAATAGGCAACTCCTCGACAGCATTGGAAGGGTAGAATTATCGCCGGTCGGCATGTTATTGCGTGGAAACGGTGGGAGAAAAACTCAATAGAACGCATTCTTAGTAGCGGACCCCATCATGAAATTAAGATCAAGCCTTCGAGCCCAGGGCTCCGCCACTGACCCGACTTTCCTATATAACCAAAATCAGTCATTGACCACACTGTGGGAGGACCCACAAAACACGTATAGTAGCAGGCAGGAGGATTGGCTAAGTCGGCGTTTGGCGTCTCAAAAAAGTGTTTTTTGCTGTAAGAACTGAAGGCGCGGTCCTATCCCCTTCGAGTTCCATGGAAACATGACATTAGACCACGCGAGGTACAGAGAAAGCAATTCTGAGTCGTCTGTTTGTCATTTGATGTGGGTCTGAATTTATCCCAATATGTATGTTGAAGATGGGCGACAAAACAGAAATGGAGAATGGAGCGCGCCGAGTCAAAAGGCAGTGCATCTCAACTATCTATTTTAGACGACGTCTAACTTGATGAGGCAGAGAATGTCGGTGCAGCTACGTGAGCTACAAACTAGAACCTCGACCTCTTGTTGACGACGTATATCGTGGGCTTCTTTCGCATGATTGGAGAGAACTAGATGTGACGCAAAACTTTAGTCAACAGCAGTCAGAAAAAAGGAGGATTGTGACTCATTGAATTGGCAAAAAGACTTGGGGTTCTGTGCTCTGGAGAGCGGGATGTTGCTCACGGAGCTACGTGGTTCGTCGAATCTACATTCCATGCCTAGGGAGAGTCTCGATCTAGCTCCATGACTGAGGAGTTCGATTTCCATTCATTGTGGTAGACATCGGACCGGAGCCCACGGGCGTTCGATGATTATGATTTCATTCATCGGCAACGCAGTCGAAAACGTCGCTCTCCCGACCACCAGCTCCCGGGAAACGAGTTTCTAAAAGTAAGCAGCTATCAACGACAGAAAGTGGACCTCTCCGAGTCGGTAAACAGCGTGATTCTGATAAGGATGGAGTGTGTGTCCCGATATACGGTCAAAGTGTTGCTAACTTCTCGGGTTTTGTTTTTTTGAGATCAACACGATAAATCATGTTCAAATCTAACCGACGTACCTGGATGAGTGAGTAGTTCAGCTCACATTCAGCCGCCGGTGCTGTATTAAATGCTAAGCCAGACTTGGATTTCGAGGCTTCCTTTCATACAGGGGCGCTGGTTAACGTCATGCAGATTTCCCTATGCACGAGAGGACCGGGATAGCAGTGCACCAGATTGCTGCGATGCAGTGTTGGGGCCGGTTAGTGACCAGTAAAGATTGATGATGACTGAAGTTGAAGGGCTTCAGATGCTAGGAGGCCTAGATTGGGAGGAGACACCGTTTTTTGGCCTAATAGCCTGAGTCGTTGGGGACAATGTCAACAGTAGTCGAATAGGATCGTGGACGCATGTTAGGGAAGAGGCCAAGCGTAGCCCTGTCGCTATCGGAAAGAATCTCCCACGGCTCCATATATGGTAAGCGGCGGTATTCCACGCACTGACCACGCATATGCCACCGTCCCATGCCTGCCCTGGCTCACCTCATGTAACGCCTCCCTTAGTTCTCCGTCCTCATGATCGCACCACTTGCTCAAATATATCATGTAGTTAACGTCAGGAAGCTGGTCCTCTATTAAGTGCGTCCCTCCACTGGTGCACCCGTTCTCCTGTCGACCTCAACCAAAAGAATGAATAACAAACGCAAGGAGCGCACGAAAGCGGGCGAAATCGATCAGTATAAGGTTGTTGGCGAATCAAAAGGCTCTGAAGTTAGACTGAAATGGGAAGAATGGAAGAAGCGGTAATGGAAGCAGAATTTAAATAATTACAGTCAGGAACAGTTGACCGAGTGGTGAAGCTCAAGGGTGGGTAATAAAAGTCAAAGGCCCGTGGTTTGATGTCTTTGATCTTCTTTTCTACTTTGTCAACTCGGTCATAGAGCTTGTTTATAGTGACAATCGACGAACGAGATGCAGTTTTTCGACATGCAAGTAGAGTCCTTTCACCCTTCCGTGTCTAGAGGTGGAGGTGTCTCTCTTGCCGCCGAAAGAAATAGACCTCGTCCACTTCGGAAGGGATGTCAAGGTTTCAGCTACTCCTTGGACTTGTGAAGAAAGAGCACGACATACAACGACATCTATACAGGGTGAGGTCACAGGTTAACGAATTACTCACTAACCAATACCAAACCTGTTGGACCTCAACCTCAGCTGGAGTGATCAGACCTTCCGGAAACTCCCCAAAACCTTATGCGCAGTTCCTGTTCTTTCGCTATCTGAATGCTGGCTGTCTTGTTCCAGACTGACAGAGTAGTTCTAGACCCCAAGATAGCCAGATCCTCCTTGGAAGTCAAGGTTGCTCAAGCGGTTCGCTATTGCTATTGGGATTGCCGTATGGAATTTATCTGTCTTGTTTCAGATTGAAGTATCCCCGGACCTCAAGCTATTCAAGGATCATACGAGTTATACAAAGATGTCCTGACCTCCTACTACGGCCGGAAAGCTGCCGAGCGTCGGGCCAATTGGCGGCGACATACAGAGGAACCAGACGGCAAGAAGGATACGGAGTTGTGCGGTGTAAACGATATACAAGTCAAGCGGGGAGGAAAAATGATTCAAGTCAGGTCGAAAACCGTGGTTCATCAAAAGTTGGAATACAATCGCGCCATCAAAAAACACACCAAAATATCACAGAACGCCAGTGCAATGTCTCGAATGGCAAAACGACTTCCCTGAATGTCTAATGTCAAGGCCTTCGCGTATAGAAGATGAGACGTATGTACTTATCGTGGGCCATGGGTAACACGAAGTCCCAAAACAACCAGTTGACTTGGGGGCTCTTCTGATTGGTATTGTATTTCGACGTTTAAGCTTGAGACCTGCACATACATGATCTGAGTCCTGTAGGTATGATCGTATGCGTTAAGACGATCGTCTCGCCAGCCCCGGAATGACCAGAAACTCAATTTGACGACGGATGCATATAGATTGAACCGTAAAGGCAGGAGGGATTTACTATCGTCAGGGACGGAGAAATGAAGAAGTGTACAGGATTGGGTGAACCATTATGAAAGACGGAGATTTTTCCGTTCTATTACAAAGTATGAAGGACGATAGGTGCGTCCAGTGGGGTCTTCTTTTGCTGGATACTGATACATCTGACACTATGTCTACTTGGGCGGCTAATATGCAATGTTGGCGCTACATAGCTCATGTCATAATGTCCTCGACCTCGCGTGAATCAGATATCCCCAATCTCGTTCTCAAACACGTCATCAAGTTTCTCGGAGAAAATCACAGTGACATCCGACATTTGTTTTTTCGTCCTTCTTCTCTGCGTGAGGAGAGCACCCAGTGTTTCACCCTTCAGCGTCTCAATACATAAGACCGGCGGCCTGCAGCCCTTGTGGGAAGACGAGGAGGAGTAGGAGGCCATGATCATGTGTTAAAGGTCGTGGCTTTGACGGACTCGGAATGCCATCACAGGATCTATAAACTGCCTTTCGATGTAACACCGGATTTCCCTCTCCATGTTCTGCGGTGCTCTACCTACGGATTTGCCGCTGTTCGGATCCCATTCGCACGTTTTTACGGTTCGAGGCCAGGTCAGAGCTAGGGTGCGTAGTGGTGCATAGACTAAATTTTGTGTATGGGGGGGTTTGTTTGTTGTTCCCCTCTTTTTGGCGTTGTGTGGTGCCGTACGGTGTCGAAGGAAGGGGAAGATTATTCTATTTCGACGTCTCCACTAGCCTCGTCACGTCGAGGATAATGGTGCCGCGCTAATGTCCCACGTCACTCCTCATCGATGATGATAGTGGATGGCCGCTGGTGGGTGGCGGTAGAAGTTAAATGTTGACGCTAGGTACTCAATAGGAAGAAATAGGGGATGTTCAGGGATTTGTTAGATCGTGTTTTCATCATCATCGTGGGTCAGTGCTCCCTCCACTCACTCCGAGGGCTCTGAGCATTGATCGTTTAGCTGAACCGCCCAATCCCTCGAAAAAAAAACAATCTCGGATCCGAAGGCGGTCATATTGACCCAAACCTTCCATTTGACTGCTAGTGCACAGAAGTGGCGTATTAGTTGTTCGGGTGATGTAAATCTCGAAATGTTTTCTAAAATATGCAAAGCCAACTTCCATCACATCAAGTTTCTGTGGCTCATTCCCCATGTCCATCTCTAGACATGGCTTCGCACTTGGAGCACGAATACTCACGACGCCGCAAGGAATCTAACGTTGTTTTCTATAATGTTAGTAGTTTTGCATCCCGAGCCTAAAAACATAAAATGTAAAAAACTTGTGGCAGATTACTAATATCCATCGCACTAACACGACGTCAAACAGTTTTGCATGCTAGCTATTCAGTGAATATCCTACCGAATGTTTTGTTGAACATACTCAAGTCCCTCAACACTTGACCCCCAGTGCTCGACGTTCTCAGGAATCGCTCATAGCCAAAATCCCCCATGGCACTAGCCCTCTCAGAGGCACACGATGACTGTTTTATTGGACGACTCGGGATGAAGCCGTAGAGTAGAGGCGTTAATACTTACTGCAAGGAGATTTACCCAGAAATTCAAAGAGGCCCAGGCCCTTCTAAGATAACTCCGAATCCTCCGAACTAGTGTGAGAAGAAGAAATACAAATTAGGAAACCAACATGACGACCCTACCTCCAACTTTGCTATAAGTAGAGATGGGAGCCATGCTGTGTATCTACCTGTGCCGTCGACGGTACACAGTTAGGAACGGGTCCGATCCGTTGGGCTCCACCTATCGGACGGAGTGGCTACTGTCGGGCAGGGGAAACCGCGGCATTGCCTTCGACCGTATAAACTAATGAACAGTCAGCCAATACGTACAACTCGAAAGAACAAAAAAAAAACAAATCTCAAAATGGAGCGGGCACGATACCTGCTTCACAACATCCATGAGCCTGAGCCTGTAACAGTGAGCAGTCCTATCAGCCCCTTCAATTTTTTAGTCTTTAATCCGCACCCCCGACGACGATTCGGTTCACTACCTCATTGTCATCTGTAGTCCCATTTCTAGCGTGAGCACTGCAATTTGACAATCGCGTCATTTATTCTAAATTTGAATAACGATCGAGGAATGCGGTACGCCCCGAGTGCCAGCAAACGTACGTACAACCGAAGCTACTTTGCAAAAAGGTTCAAAAATATGACCTGGAAATCCACCTCCATAAATTATAGCTTGCGGAGCTGTGAAATGTAAAAAAAACTGGAATTGTAAGCAGTAGCTAGTAACTATTCTCTCAAAGCGCCATTTCTAGACTAGCTAACTTTAATTAGTTCGTCCGAGCGTCTTTTGCATTTTTCGGCAGCACGAGTCCCGTTGAAATGGTAAGCGTTCAATAGGTTCTTTGAACGTTTTGTCTTGGGAGAATTTCATGGCATTACGAGAGTTATCAATGGATCTCAAGGTATCCAACATTCGGGTCGAATTAGTTTTTTTTGGCTTATGGCTTACAGGATATATTTAGGTGGCTTTGAGAGTGGGCTATATAAGCCCCCCAAGTGGAAGGGAAAATATACCAAATTTCCGAACTTGAAGAATGGCAATTTCACCGATCGTACGTCTGCCTCACGTCTCCACACCCTTATTCTTACAACTTCACTAGCCCAGAACAACAACAATCCTCGTTATCGGTGGGGGTCCTGCGGGATCCTATGCAGCATCAGTATTAGCTCGTGGTAGGGCCTATCCTTGGTTCTAGACGAGAATCATCCCCACATACTCAATCACCGTTTTTTCCAGATGGTTTCGATGTCGTTGTCTTGGAACGGGAACATTTCCCTCGTTATCACATTGGAGAGAGCATGCTTCCCTCCTTCAAGACATTCTTATCGTTCATTGACGCCAAAGAGAAGGTAGAACGTCGTGGGTTCGTCGTCAAGGTTAGAGACCACTTCAGAGCTATCACAGACCCTCTATGTGCTGAAAGCTTCTTAGCCAGGAGCCGCTATAAAGCTCAATCAATTCAAACAAGAGGGCTGTTCGTGAAATCCCCGCTCCTCCACAATACAAGCTCAACGGTTCATTTTTTTTAGACACAAACTTTGTTGCCTTTGACAAAGAGAACAGTGCCTGGAACGTCGTGAGTATCTTTGAACCACGAATCACCCGCCATGTCGGATCTGTCCCCAACTTCAAGTTGACTTACGACGTTTCCGTTTAATCGCTAGGTCCGTTCTGAGCTTGACGAGATCCTTCTACGACACGCAGCCGAAAGTGGGGCTCACGTATTTGAAGGAGTCACGGTGAACGAGATCCACTTTTCATCTGATGAGCCTGCTGCCCCGGTATCAGCCTCTTGGACGACTAAATCAGGGCAGAACGGTATCACCTCTTTCGAGTGGCTCATTGATGCATCTGGAAGAAACGGAATTATGTCGACTAAATACCTGAAGAACCGAAAGATGAATGCATCCCTGCGCAATCTCGCTTTTTGGTCGTATTGGAAGAACCCTGGGATGTATTCGCCTGGGACAGACAGAGAGAATGCCCCATGGTTTGAAGCTTTGACTGGTAAGAAGTTATTTTTTTTTTCGTCCCCGCCGCCCCACAGACTCATTTTCATAAACAGATCAATCCGGTTGGGCGTGGTTCATTCCTCTTCACAATGGTATTCCGAATCCCGATATTCCGGAGACTTCATCCAGCCTCACACTTCTTTCTTGACAAATCAGGTACCGCCTCTGTCGGAGTCGTTCAAGAAGAACGAATAAGTCGAGCTAAGCGAGCGGATATGTCACTCGGACAGGACGAAGACAAATCGACAAAACATTACCTAGAACAACTCAAACTGGCACCTGGCGTCTTACGCCTTTTGGAGAAATCGACTTTTACAGGGACAGTCAAAAGTGCGGGAGACTACAGCTATGCTGCTGACCGATACGCAGGTCCCCGTTTTCGTATCGCTGGTGATGCCGGTGGTGAGCTCTAGGACAATACTCCACCCCCAATTCGTAGGGCGGCTGATTTCTTTCTCCCCCGAAGCTTTCATTGATCCCCTATTTTCGTCTGGGATGCACCTCGCTTTTACGAGCGCCCTTTCAGCTGCTTGCACTATCGCGGCTGCTATCCGCGGACATTGTACTGATGAGGAAGCTGGTGTATTCCATACCACGAAATTTGGCACATCATACACACGGTATGTGGCGGTTGTCGATTTTTTAGTCTAGTTCGAGATGATTGATACATCATTTTTCTTAGATTCTTAATTGTCGTCTGGGCGGCGTATAGACAGATCAAGTCTCAATCGGACCCAATTCTGTCCGAAGTAGAGGAGGACAACTTTGACAGAGCCTTCAACTTCCTTCGTCCCGGTGAGTGTCTCTCTTATTAGGACCGCGAGTAAACGCCACACACTTGTGCATGCTGACATTTTATGCTTAGTGATTCAAGGATCGACCGAATCAGACCCCCAGCTCACCGACAAAGAACTCAACGAAGCGATCGAATTTTGTAAACACGCAATTGCGCCTACGGATCCAGAGATGGTCGCAGAAGTATCGAAACGAGTAGACCCCAAGCTCGTCGCTCTCACAGCTCCAGTCATGAACCCAAAAGCGGTAGAAGCGCTCATGGGAGAAGACGAAGAGGCCAAGCAAGTTTTGTGGAAAGTCAACTCTGACAAGGCGTTGGGTATCATTTTCAGCGAGCATAATAGTTTTCGTTCCGAGGTCGTAAACGGGTTCTGTGCGAACTTGGAGCGTGGTTCAATTGGATTATGTAGGGCTTGATTGGTTGCTATGTTGATTTTAATCGCTTCGCAGTTTTTTTCCCCCCTTTATTTAAGATATCGCTGCTTACTTGTAGTTTAATGGATCGTTGCCCCGGCTAGTATGTACTTAGGGAATCTATGAGAGTTAACCCCTCCCCCCCCCCACAACCTTCGCCATGGAAATGGTATCATCTCGTCTTGTTATGACGAATGTATAACGCGATATGAGTTAGGTATCTGCTCGGACGCCCAATGGGGTTCGAGGGGGTACAAAAATATACGCAAGACTATACGATCGAGTTGAATTCGAAGATGATACTATCCACTCTAGCTAAGTAGAAAACCACAAAACGTCCAGTTGAAAGTTCATACAACACGTTTACCATCCCCAAAAACGCTAATCATCATCCCGTCTTCATCTACTTCCTTCAAAGGCTCATACAACTCATTCTCGAGGCTTCTCTCTACGACATGCAGCTCAACAGTCCTGAGAACTTCTATTTCCCTACCATGCAAGGACGGAGAGTCTCCAATCGACCGGAACCATCTAGACTTGACCCACTCTACAAAATCCTCATCCGCATCAAAGTGAGACTGGACTCGGAGGGTGAGCCATTTAAGCTTCGGAAGGAGAGGATGCTGGAGAGAAAACGCGCTGTGGGTGAAAGGAGCACCTCCTAAACGCTTCAAGAGGTGCTTTGTAACCGTTTGGAAAGTATTCATGGGTGGCCCCAAGCGATAGAGTACATCGATGGAGTGATCAGTTGCCCAAAGCTCGTGTAGGATAAAGGTATTGACCATAGGAGCTCCGAGTCGGATAGAGCAAGTCCTGATAGTCTTAAAGTTGTCAAATTACACCGAGAGAGTTGCATGAATTCATTGAAAACTCCTCGAGGCCATGACGGACTGTAGTCGAATTCTTTGGTTCTGAATGTGTTGGTGGGGGGGTAGGCAATTAATGGAGAAGTCGTTTAAAGATGGTAAGGTGGTAATCTGAAAGATATCGTGAGGAAAGAAGTAATTGTTCCTTAGAAATGATAATTTGAGCGAGAGAGAAGTGACCAGAGAAACAACACGATCCATGTTACGAGGCTTGAGAGCCGGGGTGTACTCTCTGTGATGGTGGTAAAAACGACATTCCAAGAATCGCAATTTAGTACCGCGTCGTAAACACTCAATGAAATGCTGTAGATTCGAGTGCTCTGTATTGAGATGGTTTATAGTTCCCTACGGGAAGGTGCCATAATCAGGCAGAATGTCAGAGTGATCGTGTTCCATCGAAACTTCTAGAGTCTGAAGCCTCGGTGCAGTGTGGGTGGGTAACCTCATTGGGGTGCAAACGACAGACTCCAAAGCAGGGGTTTCCTCAATAACATCCACAAAGTCTGAGAAACGCAGACAGGTAACATCCACGTGTCGCCAATGACAACGATGTTCTAAAAGAAGGCGAAATAATCTTGCACCGGACTGGATTTCCTCTGCGTTGCTACTCCATATCCTAGCCAACGAAAGCGACAACGGATGTTCCTGTGAGCGCTGTAGCGAGAGTGCCACTGCAGAATAAATGACCTCATGTCCTAACCAAATATACATGTTAGCCCACAACTCCGGTGAGCTGAGAGTAATCTCCCTCCATCTGCTGCAAATGCTACTCAAACGGAAAACGGTAGACTCCCGAAAATAGACTGGGTCCACAAATTGACTTTGACCAGCTGCAAACATAAATATCCGACGGAGAATTTCGGATGGAAGTTTACGAATTGGAGCCCTGAGGGAGTCGTATCGAGCAATGTCGCATCTGAGAGCCGCCTGTTGAATTTTACTGTGTTGAATGATTTTTTTTCGTAAAGGTTGAGGTCAGATTTTGCGTTTTGAATGAAGTGAGATATCTGGTGTGGGGAGGTACGAGGTGGAACGTTAGATCGTAGAGCTGTCAGAAGCTCATCCGTTTTCATAGGCGGTTTTTGGACACGAGTTTGGATGTCTGGTAAGATGGTGCTCATCGCAGAGGAGATGGAGAAATAGGTTCAATACTTGTCCAGAAGCATAAGTAATTTGAGAAGAAAAGAGGGGGAAAAGAGCAAGGTAAAAAGTCAACCAGTAGCACGCGTCGACCATTCAATCGACTATGAGGTTAGGGTTCGCCTTCAACCGGCGTGGTGATGACGTACGCAGGCAGGTGTCAGGTCGGTTTCATCGGAATCTTCCACCAACTTATCTCCCACCCAAGAATCTCTCCAGACGCTGATAATGGTTTTCGATTAAGCCGCGAAGAAAACACGTGAGCGCGGGACTCTTCGGTTAGCGTGGGCGCTAGGTTCGAAATTGCGGTTGGAAAAAATTCAGTCCGCCTGTGGTGGTGCTAGCTGGAAAAGGAGACAATAGTCTGAGATGGTAACCCCACGGCAAAAAAAAGACATAGGTGCACAGACCCGAACAGAAAGTCCCATGATTGGCAGGTAGGTGGCTGCAAGGCAACACAAACTTGGACACCATACACAACGGCCCGGGGCCACAACGGGCCAAAGCTGTTGGTGAGGACTGCTTAAAGGCAACGCCGTAGAGCTCTCTTGGGATAAAAATCGGGTAATTCGTTAGTTCATCTGTTATTATTATATTCCCTTATTCTCAGAAATAATACGGTGCGATCCGATTCTTAGATAGTCAAAGTCCAAAAGTGAAGGTAATCAATAAACATCTCGGGATTCACACTCATATCAACGCAATATTCGCTCAGGTTTATACCCCGGTTGCAGCACACTCCCCCCCTTGAGGTAGCGGTCGCCCGTGGCGGTCTCTTCTCATGTCTTCGACGTACCAATTCTTGTCCTCTGCGTCGAAGGAAGCTGACTAGAGCTACAGCCTTTCCATTCCCACAACAGGTGAAGGGGTTATAATAGATTCTACCCCACTCGTCAACGAAGAACTATCCTCTCAATCCGACCACAGTCGTTGGAATGCATGCCGACCCATAAACCTCAAAGGTTCAGCGACACCTGCTCCGACATCTACCCGTCAAACTTGAGAAGCTAAAAACTCGAGCTACCCTCACCGAACGTGTGGGAAATGAGAATGGGAATGCGATTCGGGAAAGCTAAATACTGCTGGGCTAGGTCTGGTGGATTGGTAGGTGGAGAGTTGCTTTGAGAGAGAAGAATACGGGAGGATCGATATTGGTCACAATCGAAACCTTTATTCACTATTCCTCTGATCTGAACCCTATATCTTAGCCTAGCTCCCTTCGAAGCCGAAATATCCGACAAGCTGCGGCCAAGATGGCAAATGCACTTTGGGAGGAATTGATACTCGAACTGCTCGTCGATGAGAGAAAGTAGTGCTAAAGATGTTTGAAGGTATTGGCGAGCACGGGCTTGTCCGTCCCATCTCCATCCGAATAATCAGCGATGATTCATGCAATAATTTAAAGAGGGGAGAACAACTCACTGTCCGCCGTCTCCCGCATTACAAAAACCACAACTACCTGTTATGACATACATTTGTTAACCCCAGGACATACGGTCGAAGCCAGTTGGCAGATTCCGAAATTTCAATCGACGGAAACCCCAGGGAGGTTGTGTTCGAGGTCGAAACGTGCCGGCAGACGGGTTTAAAGTGACGACTACGATGGTCGTTGTAGAGGGTACCAGCGGTAAGGACGCCGCGCAGCTCGATGTCAGCAGAAAGAGTCAATTTATTGACTGCCGAGGGTCTCCTGTGAATGACTATAAGTGTGTAAAATGTTCTAATGTACAATTTACATCGTGCTGATATAAATACATGGTAGAACCTAAAATTTATCTTGCGATGAGTTCCCAAACATCTCCCCCAGTCTCACTAGCCTGCAAGCCAAAAAACTCGTGTCGTCCCCTCAAATAATTCAGTCTCCTTTCGCCCGCTTCGTCTATTGGGATCATTAGGTTCCTCGAGATCGCCAGGAGGACATCAGCAACCGTCACTCCTCTCGAATCCATACCCGAAGCATGCACAGTGATAGGCCAAGGTAGCCATGGATGCACCACTGTCATAGAGGGAAGAGGTGGATGACTCGCTAACTCTTTCAAGGGAGGCCAACGCTCGTTCATCCTTTCAATCTCTTCCTCTGGCTCCCCGAAATCCCAAGTGATTCCCGCTCTCTCAGGGCATGACAACACCGGGTGAAGTTGAACCGCACTCTGATCGTTACCCTGGGAAGGGAGATTGATATATCGAAGGCGCATGAGTGATGGAGGTTCGGTCCGTATCTCTATCACACTACTGCTGTGATCGTGACTGTGACTTTCTTGAAGTGTTAAAGGAGGACTGCTGTTCGTCGTTGAGGGCCAACCCGAGGGCAAAGCGGCTTCCAAAGGACTATCATGCGCTTCATGTGTGTTCGTAATGGTGAGTTCTCCTTGCGAAATATCATATTCTTTGGGTGGTGATAACTGTGCCGTTGATACGTTATCCAACGTCAAGGCTTGGGTCGTACGAGGTGGTGAACGAGACAGAGAAGAGGTTTGATCTTCCATTGTCAATGGATGACTATTATTTATGCGTTAGCACTGCACAGTGCCGGACCTCACATTTCCCACTTACGAATTTTATTAAGATCGAAAGTTTCAGGCGTTTCAACTGGGCTTCTAGGTCGATTTTGGGTGGGGGATAGGAGGAAACCTGATGGTGGTATAGATTCCAAGATGGGGGAGGGCTGTAGAGGTGGGATGGGTGAAGGGTGTCCGCCGGTAGTCTTATGTAGGGACACCATTTCTGCAATCTGGACCCACATGGAGGTCGATTCGTCCTAATGTTCAATTTACACCCACGAGCCTTCTCGAGCCATGTAACCGTGTAGCCGGAGACCTTAACGTCGCAGCTAAGGACTTTGAATCTATAGGAAATGGTGCAGTGTTCATTGTTGCGGCCAACCTCCTCTACTTCTTGACATGGTACAAGCGGCACAGCTCAGAATCTATTCAAAGTCCGTCATGGTCCCGCGTAATTCATAACATTTTAGCGCTCAACCGTACTGGGGTACTGCCACTGACGCAAGTCAAAACTTCATATTGATTTAGTACAGTCATAGCGGTGTTTATAGCGGGATCAGCACGATACTACAAGTGGCACAACTTAAACTTTCATTTAACTTTACGTAGCGAGCAATCCGTACTAGCTCGCCAACCTTCCCTCATAGGACGTCTTTGCACACCTACCCTGATGGGCATTCTTGGATTTTTAGGCAACGATATGATGTGAATACTACCTGTTTTTCTTGAAAAAGCGACCCCGCGGTATTCCTTCAAGTTCAAAGTTTAAACGTTTACTGGCCGTTCTTTCAGTGACTGATTATGAGCAAGCTGATGGAAGATCATCGATCATCGATCATTATATTGATCATGCGGCAGTACCCATAAGTTCTGTCGCCGTTTCAGGAAGTCATCAATACGCTATTGGCGCCCAGTTCTGACACCGCACGTCTAGTATCTCTACATCTCACGTTCCGGGTTTGTGAACAACGAACGTTAAATGGGTAATCTCGACTTTGTCGTTCCGAATCCTACCCCTCGTTTTATTCCGGCCATAGTGATTCTTTCAAAGCTCTCACTGTAACGATGTATAGTAGAAGCTGATCTTTCCTCGGTCTAGAGTGGAAGCGGTGGCTTCAAGTTCATGCCTTCGGGCGGAGTTTGCGTTGATCATCCTCAAGCATCGGGTTAAGTTAGTC
>MU127859.1:174453-189082 GCA_014904975.1 Marasmius fiardii PR-910
CCCCCCCCGAGCTAATTGACATTCGTGTTCAAAACAACATGTTATATACCGGGTAATGGTTTACAATAACTCATACTCACTACATAGTCACAGAGGTATATAATCACCGGTAACTAGGTATATCTGTTTACAGATTTTGCTGACGGTCGGCTTAAAAATTGTTCTTCTTTGGCAACGGCTATCCAAAAAGTTCTCAAATTCAGCAACAGACCCTTCCTCATCCGACTAATCAGGCGACACAAGAAATGTACCTCTTACAACTTCAAAAAGACGAGGACTCGAAAACACTATCCAGTTCGATCAAACTCTGCCTGTATCCCGGATATCTCAGCCGAATCCATGGAAGGCCAATAGACTTTATCATCTCCGTTGGATAAGCACTGAACGAGTTGAATAGATCAATAACTGCTTCCCACTTCATATAATCGTCCTCCCAAACAAATTTCACACGTTTGTTGTTATCTTTCACGAAATTGAGATGATGAACAAGTCCATCCGATGTGAACGACGAATCATAAAATTCCAACTCCCATTCTGCGACGTTGCTCCCGGACCAGTCTCAGAGCGGCCGTCTACGTTTGAGGAACACAGGGCCAACAAAAATCCAGTAGTCAACAACAATTGCAGCTCATGGGATTAATCTGGAAGGCAAAAACCACTAGAGATCTGTAATCTCATTTAATCTTACAAGGTATTTTTAATCTGAACCTTCTCCTGCCCTTGTGAGAAAAATGGGCCAAAGCCACACTAGAAAGGTTGGATTAATCTGAGATAATCCATTGAAATGCCTTCAAAAGGAACAGTCACTCAACAGGCTGTCTTGATGCTCTGGTGTGTTCTTTTTGATTGCCTTGCAATGACCTCTTCTCAATACCTCCCCTCAAGAGCTCCTCCAAAGGTTATTCCCCTATCTACCACAGTGAGACTACAAGCATTAAGGAGAAGTCCCCCTCACTAGGGGTTACGGGTCATTTTCAGCAGATTATCGTCAGATTAATCAGACATGCAAAGGTCAGATAGTAGGTACCGTGTTTGTCAGATTACTTCAAGTTGGATTTTATTTGTGCTAAGATTATACTACACTATGTGATTAGGAATAAAGTTAGATTAGATGGGAATACCTGGGATTATTGTAGGATTATTGAGCACTCATCCATCTGGTTGGGCTCATAATGCACCAAAAAGAAATCAGACTGAGATAGGATTAGTTGAATTTGTCATTTGCTTGATGTTTGTAGCATCAGGGTGCAATAAGATTATTTACAACTATTAGGATCAAATAAGACTGCAAAAATCAAGAAGTTCTGATCTTATGGATTAATCCTGCCAACTGATATTCCTGATGTTTACCAAATTCCAGCTCAGGTATTTTTCGAGAGTTGGCACGGGATAAAACCGAGTGTTCCTCAAAAAGTTTTTACTAAGTTTACGGACCACTCTTTCTGCAAGCTGATCCACGAAAGCCCGACCGTCGACGGAAGATGCAGTATCCCGTCACTGGTCTAGAGTTCGCAGGAATCACCCACTCTAACGGCAGGCAGTTTCGACGCTGCATGTCGGTATCTTCTTCCAACAAAAACCGAACCCCAAAACGGAAGAAAGAGGTGTAAGCTCGTAGCTTATCAACTCAAGTTTCTGCATAGCTTTCGTTCTGGCCTTCTTGATCTCTTCAAAGCTGAGGGACAAAGCATGAAATTACCGGATGTATCATGGACATTCCGGCGGGAGGTTGGCGCTTTGCGCGTTTAGCAATGTTCAATGACCCACGGAGCCCCTAGTAACCTCATTGACCAAAAAGGTTTTGTTGCGCTGTTCACTCTGTCTATCCTTCGCACTTAACAACCATCCCTCACGATCTGTCCGTCTTCCTCTAATAACCAACAAAGCTCTTTAATTCGGATAAATGTCGATCACGTATTGCTCCGACTTCAAAGTTGAACTGAGCACGCTCAATATCGTTCACAGATCTCAGGCAAAATTATAATCACATTGTGCAGCGGAGGGCAGAGGTGCAATCGCCGTTCTCGGACGAGGTACGTCAATACTGCTTTTGTATGCGAAACCCGGAGCGTTGAACGGACTTGCGGTACTCCAAAAATCGAAAGACACTCTGCACCTGCTCCAAAAGATTGATTCCTGAAAGTACCCCACACCGATGGGACAGCGGGAACAAGGCAGAAGTGGGCTTCCCAGAGCGAACAAGAAGATACCTATCACAGAGGTTCATTGTGAAAGAGGCTGGGTGTTTATAGCTATCATGTATAGTCGACCGAATACAATAAAAGTGCGCGACGTGACGAATGTTCTCTAGTGTGTTTACTGTGCTGGATGGGCATGGGAGGAGGACTTTTACAAGTTCTTGGGAGCACGGTGTGTAGGTAGCTACAGTTTAAACGCCATCGAGTCGACCAGACACGAACAGGAATTCGAATATCGTCCAGCGTTTCACTCTTGACTTAAATCCAGACAACGCCTACTTGTCTAAGTCTTCATACCTTTTCTTCCCGTCTTTCGTCGACCAAAAAGCGGCTCTACGTCTTCCCTTCCTTTCTGGTCTTTCGATGTAACCGGGAAAACGCGCATTCTCATTAAAAGATCCCAAAAGCTTGGCCTCCCTATCAAGCTGCTTTCAATAAGACAAGGGTCCTGCTCCCAATATACCTACCCTACCTCAACGTACACACACGTTCACAATTGGCAAGGTGATTCTATAGAGGATTTAACCCGAGCACTGATTTTGTCCGCTACCTCGGGCATCCTATCCATTTTCGGGTATATTACTACAAATTATCCTCATAATTGGTCCACCAGCTTGTAGATACTTGACATCTGGGGGGCGTTGTGCCGTCACAAGCGAACAGTGGTACGATGCACAAGACACCTGAAGTACGCGAACTGTGGCGTGTGAACCTTTGAGCACTTGAACCACCCGGCCCGGATACCTTGGCGCTTATGACCATGTGCTTGGACTGGCTATTGTAGAGTAAATTCCCCGGAACCATCGGTTATTGCTAGTGTAAGTATTGATCATCGACTTACCGACGACTTTAGTAACCCTTTATCGATTCACTAATTGTCTTCCCACACACACATAACATTGAAAGCTCAATATCTTCACAATGAACACCCTTTGTTCTATAGTCCCAGTGGGGCATCTGAAGGTAATAGTATCTTTTCACAAAAGATGGAGCTGACATTATCGATTTGTGGTAGGTAAATGAACAGGTACTTTCAGACCGATACGGAAATGGGCTGGGGGCGCATCAGCAAAATGATACAAACGGCTTTTCCGGCTTTTTCCCCACTTAAAATTGGGGAAAGCCGCAAGCTGACTTGAGTAATAAACTAAAAATTACGTTTTCGTTATGCTATAGCTACGGGCTACTATACTATTATGGCTACAACGGAGGTCCAGGACCGACTCGTGGCTTGCTCACCAGTAGAAAAGCCAGAAAAAGCCGAAAAAAGCGGGCAAGCGTGATGTTATTTTCCTGATATATATTTTCAATTCGACGCCACCGTATTACGCCACCACGGTGGACTATAAAACGCATAACATTCAAGCATTTTGGGTCGTTCGTCACCCGGACTTCCTTCCTACAGACTCATCGCAATAGATGTCGACTCAGCCTCATCCCAAAATTGTCGTTCTCGTCACTGGTGCAACAGGTCAGGGTCAACGCGACAACGCTGAGGATTTTCCTTCCTAATTCTGAGTCTTCTTTGCCCAGGTTACATTGGCGGAAGCGTTCTCGCTGCACTGCTCAACCTCCCCGATGCAAGCTCGAAGTTTGAGTTCCGCCCAGTCGTTCGGGATACCAACAAAGCAAAAAAGCTCAATGATTTATTCGGTGTCAAATCTATCATCGGTTCACATTCCGATCAGGATCTAATGTCCAAGGAAGCTGCAGAGGCAGATGTGGTATTGGCTATGGTACGCTATGGACTTACTTCTGACCATCCGACCGTGAAAATTAGAAGTCGCTAACTTTTTTTTTATTGCCTTCGCCCATTTTTCTACCTTAGGCCGACTGCGACGACGTCGATGCTGTCGAAGGTGTTATGAAAGGATTAAAGAGGCGATTCGAAACGACTGGGAAGCTTCCCATCTTCATTCACACCGTGAGTTTTCTTCACAACTCTCCCGCGTTCTCGGATCCGCCGGCTCACAGATTCTCCTCCACACTCAGTCAGGAACCGGTTTGTTTTTACCCTCAAATCGTCGATTGACAAATTGCGCTAAGTCAAAATCCAAATCAATCAACACCAAAATTTAGGTGTTCTGTGGGATAAATCGAAAGAAGGCGGCGCAGAAGGTACTACCATTTGGAACGACGAGAACGTAGCACAGCTGGACAAGATACATCCGGAAGCCCCTCACCGTCCATCAGAACTCAAAGTTCTCGCGGCTGATCAAGAAGGTGCATCACGGCGTCCTCATGCGTCCTAGATTTCTTTCTCCCTCGCATACGATGCTAATTAATGCAACGCCTACTTCCTCTGGAGAGCAGGATATGTCAAAACATACATCATTTGTCCCAGCATGGTTTACGATATCGCTCGTAACCCACTCGTCGAAGCTGGGATAGCAAAACCTGCGACTATGATTTTCAAATTCCTCGTTCCACCGGCGGTCAAGAGAGGTGCAGGGATTCTTCCACCTGGCGATAATCATTGGCCTAACGTTCAAATCGACGAGCGTGAGTTCATTTTCGTATCTAGGGAACCTGTTGTTTTCCTGCCTTCACAATCCCCTTCCCCCTGTGATCATCTGCAGCTGATTCACGAAATCGATTTAGTCGCAGATTTTTATTCTATCCTCTTTACTGCGGTCCTCGACACCGATAAACGCATTCCGCACGGTAAAGAAGGATATTTCTTCCTAAATTCCGACGAACACAAGCTTCAAGATCTCTACAAACGCACTTCACAAGTTCTCTTTGACTTGGGAAAAACCAAGAGTCCAGTTCCGACTTCGTATTCAAAACAGGAGGCGCAGGAATATTTTGGCGATTTTGTAAGTTTATTTCTTGAAAAAGCTGGACCCCCTCTCGATAATTGACCGCTTTCTATCTTTTTTTTTGTTTCAGGGAGAACTTGTCTACTCGGTAATCATATCAGATGTGCGTTGCGTCAGCAATCGAGCGAGGAAACTTGGGTGGAACCCAACGAAGACAACGAAAGATATGTTGGATGGTGTACCTCGAGAAGTTGAATATGTGTTGAGTGGTTTAGGGCAATGAGTTTAAGCACTGATAGGTACATCGTACTGTATTGTAGATGAAACTGTTCAACAAGAACATTAACTTATCGTTTCAACGACTACGCCCTGGTAACAGGAATGTTGCAGGATTCAGGAGCAGAGACAGGTCCGAGGGCAGTGATGGACAAAAGCAGCCTACGGGGTATCTGGTAAGCCTCAATTTTTGTGTAGCTCGAAGCTTGATGAAGTAGGACCCATAGGGTGCCATCATAAAAGAGATACTGCGGCTATCCTATGGTACATCCACACCACTGCTCCCTTATGTCGGAAAGAACGGTGCCATGATGACAGACTATCGTCGGATGCGCCCCGTACATGGTACATTCCAATCCAACGATTTTTCCCGAACCCGATACGTTTATCCCCGAACGGTGGATAGGCAAAAATGCGCGTCAGATGGAAAATTACCTGGTAGCAATGTCCAAGGATCCACGGATTTGTTTGGGGGTTATTTCTCATTTTGTGGTTATCACTCAATTGTTATAAGGTACACAGCCTTCCGGAGTTTGCAGCTAGCAACCAAAGGTGGCTTGCCTTCTACCGAGGTTCTCAATACCTTTTTTGGCGGTATCCTTTACCTTTGCAACCCTCTGGCTTGGTGCGAGTTGTATCTGATTCTCACTAATGTTTTCCGCGAGTTGGATGGAGGCTCATGAGCCATGATAGGTGACATTATAGGCCGTGCCGACCGGAAGGAATGATTATACCGACCTCGTCCTTCAGCCGGAAATGGTGCGGTTCAGAGACTACATCTTCCCTCATTACAATATGCAGTTACATGTGGTTGTTAACGGTTTGAGATCATAACTTAATTCAACGATGTCGCGACCTCCAGTCCTCAGTAGGTGAACCATGTCCCGATGTACAGTATTAGATGAACCGGATCTTGAAGAAGGCCACAGGATAGCATTAGTAGGTAGTAAGTACTAAGCAGTCACAGTAGGGTTTGACACAAACCGTTTCAATGTGGTTAAAACCTCGTGTTTCAAACTCTCGCTGCGAAAAATCAGAAATTGTTTCGAAACGACGAGACACGCCTCGTTTTGTGCTTGTAAAAATTAGTTTGTGATGAGAACAGTTTTCCATTCGCGATCCTACCTGCTATCAGAGGAACAAATGGATCATTTCTGGTTCTCGTACCCTCTGTGGTTCTTGGGGCTTATAAGTTTGGTACGGGAAGATCTAAGACTAGTCACATTGCGAATCCGGCAATGATCCCAGGAGATAATCTAAGTAATCAATATACTAGTATTGAATAATTGCTCAAAGGACAGGTGTGTTTAAAACAAATACATATTATCCAGGCCAAAAAGCAAGGACAGGTTAGTACAGGCTACTTACCATATTCAAGTTACTCACAGCTCACATTCAGTTGCTTACCAGTGGAGTCTGTAGTCATAACACTAGGCAACATCCAATCTTCCTCCAACTATGTTGAAGCAACAACGAACAATCCTGGTATTGATTTTCTACTTTTCCTTGTTTTTTTGGAGGCTAACATGGCTCGCTTCAAACCAGACTGACTACAGCTTGTCAACTACCAACAAAAATTTCCTTCCTCCATTATGTTTAATTCTTTATGATGACACCATCAAAGATAGATTCTCTACTCAATGGAACTCCAAATGAGTGGGTGTTTTTGAAGTGTGAGGAATCGACCCCAATGGAAAACAGTGATGGCTTTGTATAGTATATTCATAATGACACTGTAAATCCATAGCCTCACTGTTGGAGACCCATTCCAAAGCTAATTTCATGTCAGAAATACAGCACCTCCAATTTGAGAAAATGCACCATATGGCATATGTTTTGGTCTACAATGACCTGCTACCTACTAACAGATCCTCAAGTTATGACCTCACTGTGATTGCCATAATATCTATTCATATCTGAAGCTTGTTTATGACAGAATAAGTCATTGTTCGGAGAAGGAAATGTAGGAGATGTATAGCTTCCCAACCCAGCATCAATGTAATGAGGGGTGCACTTAATTCTCAGGCTTATTGACTATGGCCAAGATGGTACTTTGATAGATTCTGGATTTAGAAAGCCTAGTCCTTGCCCAGTTATTATAAGGGACTCAATTCTCTACTATATCTATGTTTCTAGATCTATTTTTCCCCCCAGATCAACTGTTTCTTATAGACATTAAGCCAATGCTTTATTGGCTTCAGTTGAATTGGAGAAGGTGTACTAGACTGCTCAGAGGGGTGATACCCTCAAATAAACTTTGTTGTGGTCTTGTGAAGGTAATGATAGTTTAGATGAAAACAAGCAACTTAATGTAAATGTTATAAGAGTAAGCATAAGGTTTTGATGCATTGATATGTGGACATCTGGTCTTTTCAGCCAATTCATGACTCATTTGGCTAAAGCTTCTTCAGAGATCTTTGGGACCTGATTTTCTCAACTATGGACTTGGATACCTGATCAGCGCTGAAAGCGTGATGCCGAGGAAATCAGTGAATCAGTACAGTCGAAACCTTGCCTGAGCGGACTTTTGGGGTCATTCCCTGCTGTTTCGATATGTTCTTGCAGAGATCCCGCCATGAAAATAATGGCGTACGTGTGAGCTAGAAGACGGATATCTTATCAGTGTTTGAGTGTGGCGCAGGCGATACACAAACCATCTTCGCGGCCTGAACAGTCTGTATGAATGTCACTAGTGGGAAACTCTTACTCGTTCTCTTATCGGAGGGTTATCCCCGACCCCAGTTCATAACTCCCGACGAACAGATATAGATCAAGCGATGTCGATAGTTTCCGACAACTTTGACGTTTGACTCTCGCACATGCTTCAAGTTAACACAGCTATGTTTCCTCCTTCCCAACCATCATGTCAAGAAGGACCAAGCAAATCTCCAAACTGTTAGGCCTTCTTTTCTCCTTTGCTGCGGGAGATATTATCATATTAAATTCGCTGTTTCTTCACAGGATCCCAGAAATCAAGCAAAAAATCGCCTCTTACCTCGCGATCTCTGCGCCGGTAGTGACTCGCATGCACGACTTATCTCTCCCCCAAACCACAATGTCGAAAAAGCCTGCCCAAATTTCTTACCTGTCAGGCTTTCCTTTCACCTCTCAGAGTTAAGTGATGTCATAATCCTGACCCCGTTATTGATTTCCCAGGATCCCGGAGATACAGTTTGCAATCGTCTGTCATCCTTTCACCTCTGGATCTCATGACATACAAAATGGTCAACAAGGAAGCTCACACTGTTGTCAAGGATCTTCAACGTAGCGCCTTTAGAGCGGAGCGAGTACTTTCGCCCTTCTTCTCTGCCGATGAAATGGTCAGATTTCGACAAGTTCGGTTTGCATACAAGTTCCTAATTTCGGGGTCAACTGCACTATCTTTTTTCACGCGAGAAGTCATTGAGCATGCCGACCTGAACATATACATCTGGCCCAAATGTATCATGGTCCTCATCCTGCTCTTACAGTCCATGGGATACACACTTGTCCCAATCGAAAACAGTCGCAAAGAACAACCGAGCGAGGCGCAAGTTGCGGTGGAGGCTATGATGTATGACTTACGCTCTGGGAGTTTACCACACGAAATATGGGATGGTAGTAGTGATGAACCTTATCCGAGGGCTTTTCTACTGGAGGTATTCAATTTCAAGAGGAACAGAAAGAAAATACAGCTCATTGCAGCCTACTCTCCGCTTGCTGCTGTCTTGGGGATCCCATACAAGTATGTTACTGATGGGTTGCTCTTCCCAGTTCTCTGTTGTCTTACCTCACTTTTCAGCCGCCGATATGAACATTATCTCCTGCTCTCATGCCATCTCTTTCTACCCTCGCCTTACGTTCTACGAACGAATTGCACTTGCAAATTTCTTGGGCAGATCGGACCGTCCGAGTCAGAAAACCGCCTCGAGATACGAGAACCGTGGATACACATTTATTTTCCAACCCGATGCGTTAACGGCAATCGCAGGACGATATTCTGCCTTAAATGACCCCATTTCCCGCCGTCCGGGTGACGTTTATTGCTGGACCGTTCCACTTGAGCCCATCCCAGACACGACCTGTTTGGATTTCAAATCTGAATTGCTATTTGAAGAAACTTGGGAAGCTCAATTCGAGCCATATTGGAATCCCACACCGAGGTCCTCATTAGTGTACCCATCTGGGGGCAGAACTAGCCATGGCAGTCGACATATGGTTTAATCCGTTTGAACAGCCGATAAGCACAGGGTATTGCTGTTTAAAGAAGTACCACTCTGACGAGTCGTGGGTAGACGTGGCAGAACCAATGAGTGAAGAAAGGTAAATTTACCGTGTCTTGTCTCGGTTCGTTGTTCAAGCCTGCCATTCTTAAAATTACTGTCTGACTTTTGCTGACGCACCCTCTTTTAAGCTGGCACAGGAATCTACTTCGCTGGCTGGCTTCCGTCAACTCCGAGTTTAATAAACATGCTGGCACATTAGTAGACTCAGGAAAGACATTTGCAAACACGCTTCAGAAAATTGGAGGTGTTATGAATGTCTCACGAAACAAATCTCTGTGCATCTCTCATGTACAGAAAATTCCTTTTTTTGTCAAATTATTTTGGGAGAGGGTGGGGGAGGAGACAAAGGTCACTTTCTTTTTTTTTTTGTTTTGAATGGCGACTGATAGAGTTGCTGTTATGCTTTCCCCCCTTAAACAGGTCAGATTTTATTTCGCACAGGAGGATCAGACTGGCTTCATATTATTCAAAATTCAGATGACGATACCGGAGGGCTTGGATGTTTATAGCCGATTCTTCAACTTCTTCGCAGACTCCTCTGTCCGCGACTGTGTGGACTTCTTGAAAGAGGGGCGAATAACCGTAGAAGTTCTCAATCCTAAAACACATATCATATTCTCAAGTCGCAGGCTGGACTTGGTATCTAAAGCTCGCGATACTCATTACCTCCCAGTGTGACAGTCTTATTTGTAGTTCTACTAATTTCGGGAGAAAAAATTTATCTGTTTTATTCTCTATCATAATATTACACATAATCATAGACAGTACAGACGTGAGCGCATCATCAAAAATCTACAGAATACAAAGTGTTCCTTTTCTTTGGTACATTATCAAAAAACCGTTTAAGTATATGGGTATGCCAGAAGCGAAAAAAACATCACGTCATTACAGACATCGCGAGGGCATGAACGGGTATAAAAAGCGATAATAAAAAAATCATTAACGATAATCAAACCGTACCTCCCAAACACCCGACCTCTTCGAGGGAACAACCCCCATAAACCTCGTTCGCCTACAAAGATAATCAACCCTCCGCACTCCACCTTGCTTCTCCTCCCTCAACAGCTGATAGTCGGGAATACGACTATAACGACGTTCATACGCTTCTTTAACTCGGAGCTGGTCCTTCCGTGAGGGAATAGAATTCCACTCGTCGTGACTGACATTCCTTCGAAGACCCATATGAATCCCATCGAGAACGTCTCGAACGGTGACGAAGTATCCATTTGAAGAGGCGTAGACGGGAATCGTCCAGGGAAGAAGGTCTGTTTTGAGTAATAAGGAAGAGACTGGTGGCGATACCGCAGGTTCCGAGAGAACCGGGGTGGGTAACGGGCGGTATCTAGCTGTTAAAGCGGAGAGACCGAGGGTGACGTCGAAATTTAGAGAAGGTTGGTGGGAATCGGAGTATTTGAGCAAAGGGTGTGCGCGGATGGGCTGCATCGCGGGCTTGGGTTTGGGAGGAGGAGGTGGGGCATAAGAGCGATGATGATAGGATTGGCCGGGGAGAGGAACTAGGTAGGACGGTGGTGTTATTGGGCCATCGGAATCAGGAAGTGAAGAGGAGGAGTACGTTGGGGATGGATTGGCCGGGATAGTGTATTCAGTGTTTGTCCTCGAAAACCTGACGCGTTTGGGGAAAGTTGGCACCGGCATTCACCTAAAGGTTAACGAGGGGTAAACTGAGCAGGTGTTTGCGCGTTCTAAAGAGTGGGGGTGGGGGTTGAATTAGTATGTGAGCGTAGTGAAGAACTGAACCACTGGCTTTTAATAAATACTTGACCATCTGCGCGTCGTCACCGTAACACATGTTTAAAGAGAGCGGCAATGCCATTCATGTGTTGATCAGAACGTAAGGAGATGTCTTCCCAGCTGATTTTAGATACTACACAGCTTTAGCCCACGTTGTCAAGACTTTGACAACTGCTGCGGATTCAAGGCTCCCAAGTGACAGTAGAAACAAAGACGTGAAGAACAACAAGGACAGTCAAGGTGAATGTTTGAACTGCATTCCAGAAAGACCTTGTACCATTCTATAATGGCTTAAACTCCAAACGGTCACCGAGTCGTGCCCATTGCAGACATCTGATAGAACCAAATTGGTAACCTATCTACAGCATAGAGCGTAGGATTATCGATCTGCATTAAAACAGATAGGGACGAGCTGGCATGAAATTGCGCGGAGAACGATGAGAGAGTATCAGCGCGCTCTCAACAGCAATCCGCCTATAGTGGAACTAGGCCTTCGATACGCCACTGATCTCTTTCCAAAATTATACAAAGGCTCAAGCTGTTGAAGACCAAAACACGTGCAGTGGCATAGGCGTGAGGTTATCCGACCGTTTTGAGCATAGATCAGTTCTCGACGTCTAGTGAAAATCTCTGCTGTGTGATTTGAAAGCAAAGTCACATCCCGTTCGAGTTCCGTAGTGACATTGGGTGTTTGTAGACGCCAAAACTCGGGGTATACACGACACTTTGAGTCCTTGTCCATCGGTATAGAATTGCCATTAAGGCATCCGAGCCGGAAAATGTTTGTTTATAACCATGCGTTCACGAGCACCAAGCAAACGGGATGGAGAATAGGGCGCGAGGGCTCCAAATCACAGGCAGTGCAAGCTGACGGCCTGATCAGAGAAATGTTAAATTGATGCCTATCAGTGTCGATATAGCTACAAACGCAGCTGCTGATAGCGTAGATCTTGAGCTCTTTCCGCCATATTCATGAATGCAGTGATTAAAGAAGCTAGATGTGTCACAGACTTCTGTTCAACAGCAGTCGAAGAGGATCGGGAACCATCGCCTTGGCTAAAAAGTTTTTCGGGCTTGTGTTTTTTGAAAGCGGTATGAAGATGTTGAAAATTTTCACCACCGACTTACCAGGGTACGCATGTGTGTTGAAAGCGGGGTAAAGGTGTTGAGGAGTTTCATCTTTGACCTTGCCAAGGTATACGCATGTGTGTCCGTCAAGTCTACGTTTCCGGGCCTGCGGCGATCCTGGTATAACTCTATGACTTCTGAAGACAGGCTGTGGCTAGATGAACTCGATTTCCTTTCATGGTCGTGGACATCGGACCGGGATCCAGAGGCATTCGATGACCATGTTTTCCGGCTCGCCCGATACTATTTTCAAATGAGCTTCTGAAGCCTGCTGCTAATGACAACAGCGGCGGCCCTCTCGGAGTCGGTAAAACGGCGTGGTCTTGGATGGGATGAGATCCGTGTGCGAATTTCCGTCCTGATTTACAATCAAAGCCTTGCAGAAGTGATCTTCCATTTTCATGGCGTAAAGATAGGACAATTTCTAACTCTGTTATCATAATAATTTAGCATGATAAATCAACTTGAATATCTTACCGGCTCCCTAGACAAGACATTCAACCGCCAGCGCAACACCAGGTAATGATTGATAACCAGGGAATTTGTAGGACCTTCTTTAGAATTACAAGAGCACTAGTCAACGCTACACAGGCCTCCCTTGTATTCAAGACGGTATCGGGTAGCGGCACGCCAGATGATGGTCCCATGCGGTGTTGAGCCGGTTAGTGACCAATAAAGAGTGTTGATGACTGTAGATGAGGTCAAGAGGGAGCTTGAGTGAGGGATGGCTTTTCCAGCCTACTAGCGGTTCAAAGTGCAACAAATGGGCAGTCCATATCGTCGGTGCATGTTGAGTGTAGGATACGAAGGCGATTCCGACACTGCCCCCGCAGCCCGGTGCTGTGCGCTCCCAATCGAAAATTATTCCCACGACTCGGACACACAAGGTCAGGTGTCAAAGCCAATGGTAAACAAGCACAAATTCAATCCAAGCGCGACGACGAGCCAGTTCTGTTGGATCCTCGACTCACTCGAAAGTGCTCTAAAGATCTCAAATTGTCAAGCCACCAGCTGACCTGTTCTACAGACTTGCTCGCTTAAGGACTGGTCACTGAGGGCGGTATCATGACCAGGCGATTGGGGATACTCATCGCTGGGCAGTAATCCATGATATTCTCAGCTACTCTTCCTATTCTCTGTTTAATGTGCGGCTTTCTCTTTCCCTCGATACCACCCTTTCTGTAGGCTATCTCGTTATTTCTTCGTCGTCAGCGGACGGATGTAGTTCCTAATCTCAGAAACCCCTTGGTCATCAAGATTTGCTAGAGAGTCATTGAGGGTAACGTTGATAGGTGCGTGAAAAGTCCAAAATATACAGCTTTCACCCTACTGACACATGGGTATCTACAGATATTCATGAAAACATATCATAACACCACGAGCTCCCAAACGTCACCCCCAATATCACTCGTTTGCAAACCGACAAACATCCATCTTCCTCGCAAGTAGCTCGCTCGATTCATCCTCCCCGTTTCGTCAATTGGAGCCATGAGATTCGTCGAGATTGTCAGCAGAACATCGGCAATCGTTATTCCTCTTGAATCCATGCCAGATGCATGGACAATGATGGGCCATGGTAGCCACGGGTGTACCAGTGTCATTGATGGAAGTGTTGGATGGGTTGCTAAATCACTCATTGGGTACCAACGTTCCCTCATCACTCGCTCTATCCTTCCACGCCACTCTGCCAAATCCCAGTAAACACCCACTCTCCTCGGACATAGCAGCAATGGATGGAGAACCACTTCGTTTTCGCTGTCACTCTGAGACGGAAGAGGAACACAGTCCCTATGGTGTAGCGGTGGTGGTATGGTTTCTGCGATGCTGCTGTGACCACTACCGTGACTGTGACCGTCCCAAAAAGGAAGTATCGAAGCGGGAACGCTAGTCATCGTCGAACGTGTTGAGGGCCAACATGTCGAATTTGTTTCTGCGTTAGGGATGTGTGTTCTGTAGGCACTTCTATACGTGAGGATAGCCTCTGCCCATCTTACATGGCGTTCCTTGGATTGACATAGTTTGGCTGCCAAGGCTCGAGTCCAGGTTCCAATCTGGGAGTTGTAGAGTGTCGAACGAGAAGGATGATGGAACTGTACGGTCGTGCTCGTGTGTTGCATTGCTAAAGCGGGTTGATTCTATGATGGGTACGTCGTCGTCAGCTTCTCTTCGTCGCTTCAGCAATGTCCCCAACGTCTGCCTTACCTGGACCACTCAATTATTCGGTTGAATGTTCGGTAATTTAACTCTG
>MU127860.1:0-40209 GCA_014904975.1 Marasmius fiardii PR-910
GACCATCTCCTCAAACGTCTTCTTCGGCTTGAATTTCTGTGCCGCTTCAGCAAGTTGTTGGGAGTAAGTGTACCCTGCCGCGATCCAAACCTGTTCCTGAACGTCCTTGATAATCCCCCGCTTGAGCCAATTCCGACGAAGTGCTCGGTTAGCCTTAAGAACGCAGAGTTGTGGTTGTTTTTCCTCCTCTCCCAGTACCATTTCCTCCTGTCCTTCCCCTCCGTATTCGTTCTGATGTGGAGTTTCCTTCGCTGCATCGTCTTGAACGTCCTCCAGTACGTCTTCACCCTGAGTTGTTCCGCCAATTGCTTCTCCTTCCCTATCTGGTACGTCCTCTACTGTCACTCTATGGGTCCTAATCGATAGCAACCCTTTCGACCAGTCTACCTCTGGGTTCAACTGTCTCAACCACGGTAACCCCAATATCACGTCCTCTTCACCTAGATCTGTAATCAGAAAGTCCACCCAATGCTTATGTCCATCCACTGTTATCGCCAGCTGCGCAAACTCTTGTATACTTCCAGCGTGATTAAGGGTGCCATCAATATTGAATACCTGTATTGGCTTCTTTAACTGAAGTTTCCGTAAATTTTTCTCTTCTGCAAACCTCTTGCTCATAAACAAGCCCGTTGCTCCACTATCCACCATAGCTGCCACTGTCATTTGTAATCTCCCATTCTCAATCTTCATGCGTACTCGGAAATGTGATGAAGTGGGTGTACATTCTCGAGTCGTGTTTATAGTACATGAAGATACAGAATCGTAGTTCGAAGATGGGCATATTACGTTCGACTTCCAGGACGCGCTTGTTGCGGCTGAGACGGGCGTCCTTCCTAAAAACCCTGCAGCTTGTTGACAATGGAGCTGAGGCCAGCCAAAAGGCTGTTGAGTTGGGCGAGCTGGGCGGTGAGTTGTCCCTGGCCATCCTGGGCTGCGGTCGAGCTGTTGGGCATCGAGGATGAAGTGGATGCGACTGTGACCATGGAATTGTTCTGAGACCGATGACTCCCCCTTTCCTCGTCAAAGAGCGAGAAGTCTTCCTCTGTGTTAGTCGCTGCAATCTGTGGGCGACCCCTTCCAGCTAATCCTCCTCCCCTCGCTTTTCCCATAAACTTATCCTGGCAAACCTGCTCCAAATGCCCCGCCCTCTTACAATAGTCACACGTAGCACCTCGTGCACGGTTGCAGTCCTTTTTGAGGTGCCGACCACCACAACCAAAACACCTATCTCTCATTCGTCTTAGGAATTCCTCCCGGGTCCCAGCTCTTCGGTTCGACGTCCACATGGCATCGACATCCATCGCGTTCGGGTCCCTTCCTCCTCCACTGCTAGACTGTGCTCGGGCCCCTCCTCGTCCAATGTTCAAAACCGGGTTGTTGATGCTGATATCCAGCTTGTTTACCCTAGCAATGAGTTCGCTAAGGTCCCTTGGCTCGGTCGTAGCGACTGCTGATGCCAACCCTACCAATTTCCGCATCTCTAATGTAAGTCCTTCTACAAAATATTGGCGTTGATCATAATCCGAGAGTTTGGTAAGGCTAGCCAACTCCGTGAACGTTTGTGCATAGTCAGAGACCGACTCATTCCGTCCTTGCTTCAATACTCTGAGGTCAGCCAACGCCTGTTTTTCCTCGTCGATGGAAGAGAAGTGGGCCTTGAATGCAGTGGTGAAGTCAGTCCATCTGCCGTTGAAGATCGGGTCAGTGTTGGCAGGGTCGTTCGATTTGGTTAAGAATTGATTTGCCCAATCACCAGCCTTGGATATCATCAGGTTCAGGGCTGCCTGGATCTTCTTCGGATCATTGTTGGCCAGGTCGGACTGTTCCTTCACCCAGTTGTCAAACTGGTTAAGCCATCGTCTGGCGTTGTGCCCCTTTTCTCCCTTGAACGCCTCGGGTTTACTGATGACGTCCTTCGAGCGATTCGACTGTGTTAGCAGGGCGTTGGTAACGGAGTTTAAACCTTCTAGAAGGTGGGCGAATTGTTCGTTATTCATGGTCGGGGATGGAGCAGATATTTGCGGTTCTGGAGATAGTGTTCTGGGAATAATAACAGGATCTAGGGTGGTGATAGCAGGGGTAGATGGGGGTACGGAGGGTTCACGGGGTACGGGTAGTAATGCCGGTGTGGGAGAAGTTGTGGGGGAAGTACGTAATGCGGGATTTGGTATGGGTCTAGAGTATCGACCAACGCGGGACCCAGGCCTAGAGTGTCCTGGGGTTCTGGGTAAACTGGGGGTAACTGGGCGAGTTGGAAGTGGGGATAGTGGTAGTAGTGGGAGTACTGGAATGAAGCAGTCGAATTCGAGGACACTACCGTCATCGTCATATAAGTTTTGTGGTTCGGAAATAGAGTTCACTAGTGCATTTGGGCACTGGTTCTGGTCACAACTGGCCCACTCTCTGTCAGCGGTTTGATATACGTGTTCGTCGTCGGTAATGTCGTAAGCGTGCGGTAGTGTGGAGCAGTCAACTTTCTCCTGTTCAGATTCTTCTTCGGAGTCGGGTCTCGATGCGCTAAATGTCGGAAACGTGACAGAGCAGTACGGCCTGCAGAGACAGCCTTATCAGAAGGGTGCCCATGCAGTAAAGGATCTTGACCTAATGTGGTGAAGCGCCGATAGCAAACACACAGAGACCGGAGCAGAAGCTCGACAGTCAACAACTAGTCCCAATGACAAAGATGATCAATACCGCCCAGTATCCTACGAAGTACAAATACGCACCTAGTCCCAATGACAAAGAGGTCAAGATGGGGGACTAGGTGACAAGTCGTCCTATATATACTACTTGGCATGTGACCTATGATGTCGTGACCTGGTGTCATGCGGAAACTGATAGAACGTCACAGAAAGTAACGGAAAGCAGTGGAATGCAGATAGAATCAAGAGATGAAATGGGGGTGATGTTGTGTATCGTGGTGAAAGGAAAAGAGATCGATGAAAATAGTACACACTTCGTGACATCCCCTTAGTATCTGATATCGTCAATCGACTCCGTAATGCAAAATACTTCACCAAATTCGATGTTAGGTGGGGTTACAACAATGTACGAATTAAGGAGGGAGATGAATGGAAGGCAGGATTCGTGACAAATCGAGGGCTGTTCGAGCCAATGGTCATGTTCTTTGGTCTTACCAACTCCCCAGCTATGTTCCAGTCCCTAATGAACCTCATCTTTGTGGATCTTATCGTGGCAGGGAAGGTAGCAGTATACCTGGACGACATCCTGATCTTTAGTTTGGACTTATCGGAACATCATCACGTGGTTAAGGAAGTCCTCAAATGGTTACAGCAGAACGATCTATACCTCCGACCCGAGAAGTGCGAGTTTGAGAAAACAGAGGTGGAATATCTGGGCTTGTTGATAAGTGAGGGGAGAATACATATGGATCCAGTAAAGGTAGCTGCAGTACGAGATTGGGCAACACCGAAATCAGTACGCGATGTTTGTGGATTTTTAGGATTTGCCAACTTCTATAGGTGCTTTATCCAGGATTTCTCAAAGATCGCATGCCCACTCAACGACTTAACGTGCAAGGACATTCAGTTTGACTGGGGAACGCAGCAACAGGCAGCATTCAAAGAACTACAGACAGCATTCACCTCAGCACCTATTCTCGCCCTATGGGATCTGGACAAACCGACTCGGATAGAAGTAGACGCTTCTGGTTATGCTACAGGGGGAGCCCTTATGCAGCAGCAGGAGGATGGTACATGGCACCCAGTGGCATATCGCTCAGCTTCAATGCAACTGGCAGAGAGGAACTACCAGATCTATGACAGGGAAATGCTGGCAATCATAGAGGCCCTGAAGGACTGGCGTTATTTCTTGGAGGGTCTCCGTGATGAGTTCGAAATCATCTCTGACCACAGTAACTTGGAATACTGGCAAACAGCACAGGACCTCACACGACGCCAAGCCGCTGGTCCCTCTACCTATCCAGGTTCAATTTCCGGCTGGTACACCGTGCAGGGAAAAGCAACACTCAGGCTGACACACTATCACAAATGTCACATCACCACATTCAAGACCATGAGGACAATCGGCAACAGATTGTGCTTTCACCCGACCGATTTCACAAGATAGCTGCCTCTACCCTGATTAACCCCCTGGAAGGACGGATCCGTCAGGCATCGGAAAGAGAAGTGGAAGTACTAGAAGGATTGAAGAAGCTGAAGGAGGGAGGCCTGAAGAGACTTGCAAATGGATTACCGGAATGGGAGGAGGATAATGGTCTGGTGTATCATCACGGCAGAGTCTACATACCCCCGGACAAGGAGCTACGACAAGATGTGCTCCAGCAGTGTCATGACTCCCCATCAGCAGGACACCCAGGACTCCATGCAATGTACGACTTGGTAACATCCCACTTCTGGTGGCCAACGATACAGTCGTTCACCGAGAAGTATGTGGAGGGTTGTGACACTTGTGCACGGAAAAAGCTACAGCGGCATCCACGGGCAGTAACTCATCCACTGGACATACCAATGGGGATTTGGGAAGAGGTAGGGGTAGATCTGATCACCCAGTTGCCGAAGTCAGACGGATACGACACCATTTTGGTTTGCACAGATTTGTTCAGCAAGCAGATTCACGCTCTTCCCTGCATGACCAGCATCACCGCAGAGGAGGTGGCAGACCTTTACTACCGAGAGATCTTCTGACTCCATGGACTACCAATATGCTTTGTGTCCGATTGAGGTCCCCAGTTCACAGCAATGGTTATGAGGAAGCTCCTCAAGCGACTGGGTATCAAGAGCGACTTAACATCTGGATATCACCCACAAGCAAACGGACAGACAGAGCGGGCCAATCAAGAGGTTGAAAAGTACCTTCGACTGTATATGGGGAGGAGGCAGACAGACTGGGCGAAACACCTGCCAATGGCAGAGTTTGTTATCAACTCCAAGACACACTCTGCACATGATCTCTCTCCATTTGAGGCAGTATATGGATACCAACCTCTCTTTAACATTCCGGTGGGACAATGTACAGGACGTAGGGATGTAGACGAACAAATTGAGATGCTGAAGGAGCTGTGAAAGGACACTAGAGCAGCATTGGAGGTAGTGAAGAAGGATCAGAAGGCGGCGTATGAGAGGGGGAAGAAGGGGGCTCACATGTTCAAGGTTGGAGAATACATATGGTTGGACGCCAAAGATATCGGCCTGAAGACACCAAGTCGCAAGTTTTCAGATCGACAGCTAGGGCCGTTCGAAGTACTGGAACGCATAGGGGATCTGGACTACTGTTTGAAGCTTCCCTGGGGACGACATCGAATTCATCCAGTTTTTCATGTTGATAAACTATCCCCTTGGCGAGGCAACAAAATTAATGGAGACCAACCCGTGCAACCTGGACCAATAGAGCTAGAGGAGGACGGAGCAGTAGGAGAGTATGATGTGGAGAAAATTCTCAATAGCAGGATTCACCGAGGAAAGTTACAGTACAAGGTGAAGTGGGAAGGCTGGGATGAAGGACACATCTCCTGGGAACCAGCAGAAAACATAAAGAACGCTCAGGAACTAGTGGAGGAGTTCCATGCAGAACATCCGGACGCAGTGGGGGAGTCAGACATACCAACACAAAAGAAGAAAAAGAAAAAGTCAAAGCAATAACCATCGAGGACGATGGTCTTAGAAGGGGGGTAATGTCACAAAGTGTGTACTACTCTCTCTATTTTCTTATGGTCTCTTTTCCTTTTCACAACGATACATGGTTATTATTGTTTCATCCCTTGATCTTGTTTTCATTCCATTGTGTTCCGTTACTTTCTGCAATGTTCTATCGGTTTCCACATGATACCAGGTCACGACATCATAGGTCACATGCCAGGTAGTATATATAGGACGACTTGTCACCTAGTCCCCCATCTTGACCTCTTTGTCTTGGGACTAGGTGCGTATTTGTACTTTGTAGAATACTGGGTAGTATTGATTGTCTTTGTCTTGGGACTAGTTGTTGACTGTCGAGCCTCTGCTCCAGTCTCTGTGTGTTTGCTACTGGCACTTCACCACAGCTAATCCCCAGCAGAAAGTCTGCCTATGGCCAAACATCAAGTAACATTGCCTCTGGTCAATAAAGTCATCACATTTGCTGAGACCTGGTGGAGCTCAACTGTCCTAGAAGGGCTTCCTGTTGGTACTGATTTTTGGCTGAGAATGAACATCTCTTCTAAACACAGACATTTTCAGCCAGAGGCAATCATAATATTAAAAATTGATGATGGGCTGAACACAGTTATTAACTGAGTTTGTGGGTTAAGGCTGAGGAGCACCATGAATATCTTCACTGTTCTGTGCTATCTTCACTGGATTCCCAGCCAGAGAAGTGAGCTAAAACAGCATTGGACAAATGAAATCAGAAGCTTAAGTGTGTGAGATTTTTTCAAGTGGGGAATGTTCTGGTTGCTTCGTAGATGCTTGTAGCTGTGATAGACATGAGCTTTGTGGCACAAGCATAGCCACTGCCATTTGAATAATCTGATCGGAGTTTGTTTACCTTTCTTCTCTACAATTCGTGCTTCATCAAATTTAGTCTCTGAAATTGCTTCTGAGGTACAGCAGTCAATGATAGTCAGCAAAAGCTGTGATTTGAATTATAGCAGAAGTGAATAATGTAAATGGAGCTCAGTGAAAGAAGGTACTGCACCCTGAATACTGATAACTGCCATATAGAATCCAACAAAGTGACACCTGTTGCTAAAAAGCTCTAAAGATCAGGTGAACTATGGGGACTTGGGAGTAAGCATTATTTTCAGCAAAATGCTTTGCTAGGTGTGTAAATTATAGACTGAGACATTTACTAGGAAAGATATGTATCTGAGTTCTTGGGGCCTGAACAAACTATTATGAGATTCAAAGAGGGTATACAGTTCAGGGACCATCTCAAATTCATGGTAAATACAACATATAAAAGGCCATACACTATACAAGATATTTCCGGGAGGTTTGGACAGCCACAGATTATATTGTTGGGTTCAATCATGGCTCAGTAGAGGGATGCATGTGCAGTCATTTCTGGGCTCAGTGCAACTGTAGTTTACAAATGGTTAAAAGTCCCAAAATGAATCATAAGGAATGGCTGACTAAGCAAAACAAAAGGATTCTACAAATAACAGAAGGTGTGCTTATTAAAAAAATAGTCTGACTAGTGCTAGTACACCTTCCAAGAGTGTTCTTTTAGTGTCCAAGGTTTGTTAGTGTGGGGCTTAACCTTCAATGCCTGTCATGATATCCCCCAACATGTTGCTCATTCCCTCCCTCTTCAAGGTGCTTGATCTATCAAAATGAAGTGGACCTTCACTTTGGTGAGCAAGACCTCACTTCTATTTCATGAGCTCTATCTGGCAGGCACCTGCACTTTTTTATACCCATGGGAAACAGGTACTATACCCACGGGCAAAAAAACCTTGAGGTATCTAAACAGATCTATCCATCAAGGCCTACAGATTTAGGCATTCAGCCCTGAATGCAGCATCCTGAATTCTACACTTGGTCTTAGAAAGTATCACCGGGGCCAAAACCTGGTTGTAGGATGGTCTGAGCAACCTAAGCGCTGTCTGAGCACCCACAACAAGGTTCCGGACCTGTGGGCAACGTGGACTATAGACTCCGGCGGGGTGCAATCTATATCAATATTTAAATTTCGACATACATTTTTTTGCTTTCCATAACAATAGCAGTCGTTCAGCCTTGAATTGTGATTTTGAATATAGATTTACCTGCTGTGATATGTAGAACTTGCCAACAGGAGATAGATATGGGACAACTGATTCTCTGTGTGTGATATGAAAATCATCATATATATGTAGTTGATTTTTTCGTGGTTTGGAACAGCATAGCCTTGTAGCTATACACATCTCGCCACTGCGGTAAGTATTGATAAATTAAATACTACCTGTGAGCCATCAATTATTTCAACCACTCTTCTCCTCAAATCTGTGCTCAAAGGGAATTTCAAACAACTCGCCCAATCTGTAACGGGACGATGAAGTATGGAAACGAACGTATCCTCTTCTGAAGTTCTTCCAGCACTCCAAAGCTATTTGATCACCTGCCAGCCCACCCATTATAATTTTATCGGCTTCAGCGACGTCATCAGCTATGCGCTGAAACGTCTCGTACTTTGTGATGCCGGATTCCTTCGCAAGCAGAGTTACAAAATTGTCTTGCTCTTCCCTAAGTTCCTCTTTGTAAAATGAAAGTACGTCGCTGTTTGATGTAGATTATGAGTGAATTAGTAGGACGAATTGGCAATGGAAGACTGGGACGTACTTCATGTAACCGATATAGATTGTCATTTGAGGCAAGCACTGGATGTACGCTCTGACATCAATGTCTTTTGGGAAAGCAAGCATCGCATAGGCAATTTGGATACCAGAAATACTCCGCAAATAAGCCGCAAAACCTGCAGTTTTATTAAAGTTCTAAAAAAAGTTGTGGGTTGAGAGCTGAGCATCTGTAAAACGAGACTTGGTTCGACTCATGGGGGTCAATTTGCGCATCTCCAGGTCCAACATCAAAGAAGTCATAAAATCCAAACTGGAAGTTACAAACATATTGGACTGGATAAGACCATAATACTTAAATGTGTCGGAGATGATTTTAGTCAGAGCATCAAGGATGGGGTCGTTCTGTGCCAGCCCTTTGACAAACCGTTCGTTGAAACCTCCCATGTTTTTATGGTTGTCGTAAAACACATCGTCTAATGCGGTAACAAGTGCGGTAAAGATGGCCATGTGAATTTGATTAGGCCTCGGATGATAAGAGTAGGATGTGGTGGCCATGATGACTCCAACGTGCAAGTATGTCTCGAGGTAGGGATGGAGCGATGACTGGACATGAAACTCGGATTCTAGAATTTCCTTGCATTCTTGGTACAGGTCCTAGTCAAAGGGAACTTGGTCGAGTGGGAGATCGCATTTCTCCAGGAGATCATGCACGACGTGCTTGATAAATGACTTTGCAGGTGGAGATGAAGCTGTCTGAGGGGAGATTATTCAGTTTTACAAATTGACGCTCGATGGATTGCTAGGCTCACTGTTTTGTCTTTGACCTGTGAATCGTTCATGTTGGTGTAAGTGAAGACAGGCACGTAGAGTGGATTTCGTGCTGAGGACTGTCCTGCCAGAACGTGCTCGTTAAATAGGGGCCGCTGGAATTGGTGCGTTACTGTGTTTGTAGATTTGAATCTTGGGGGAATCTGGGGGAATTCGTAACAGATAGTAACAGTCGTCCGATATACCTCCGCGACGTCTCGCATTCCGACTCTCGCGACATCCGGTACAGGAATGCGGCGAAGCCTATCAATAGCCGATGGATGCTTTGCTACCTCAGGCATACCAATAACCAGACTCCCGGCCGAATTGAAGGTCAGATGGTTTTTATCTTGTAATGTAACATGACATGGTAGTGGGGCATAGATAGGGTGCCGGTGTTCTGAGTTCCCGGTTCTATACCAGGTGAACTCTTTAAGAACCTGATGGTGCTCGGCTCGAACGCCACAAGTTCCAACCTCCCCGCCTTTTCACATGTCGTCCGTGGACAATGACTCACCCTGAATCACTTGTCCTCGTCTTGCCGGGTTTGAGGCACAAGAATCGCATCTCGGGGCCTTTCGCATCGAAGAATTGTCCGGCTCTTTGTTCAGTTTCCAGAAATGAAGTCATATTTGCAAGGCTCCTATCCAACTGGGCTTATCAGGTTAAATACATGGTTTCACAAGTACAATCTTAGGTTCGTACTCGTACTCCCTCTCCACGTCCTCACTGCCTGAACACAGGCTTTCAGAGGCGTTCCTCGCCTGACCACAGGCGACGGTCTTCTTGTTCTCTAAAGCCTGAACACAGGCGGTGCTGACGGCGCCTGACCACAGGCATCGTCTCACGTTCTCTCACTCCCAGATGACACTGTCTGTAGGTATGACATTAGGGGTGATCTCACCCATTACTTCATTTCTTGTTACAGCCTCCAATTAGTTCCGTGTTTACCGTTACATTCCTCCTTATCCCTTCCTATCATCTGTATTCTGTTTGCCCTGTCTGTCACCTTTGACCACCCTCTCCACCCGCATATAGTGGTTCTATAACATCGTTCATTTTCATTTCTTGGTACTTCCGTCACCTACCATTACCATATATAACACCTCCCACCCCACCCTCTGTATTACCTATTCGGCCATCTTGAAGTCGGGTCTCTCTGGGCGCTTGACCTGGCCCTCACGCCGCCGCGTGCTGGTTTTTTTGTCGCCTATACCCTGCTAAGAACTGAAAGATTGGATCTTACCATAACCAGGCTTTGGCCTGCCCAGAAGGCGACAGATCCGTTCAACGTCGACGGGAACAATATCCGGATGGAAGGTAAAAACTGAAGGTAGTATTGGAGGCGGCTGCGAAGGTCGGACGTAAACTGACGGTTTCACTAATCCCATGATTTTTCCTGCTACTTTAGCATTTCTCTTTTGAAGTGCATGCTATGGCAAGAGTTAACCTCACACCACGCCTGCTCGTCCTGTTATTATTTTCCTTCATTCAGTCAACATAACCAGCTCACAATCCGAAACAAAACAGTGAGCTATATCGGACCGTCAAAATTCAGTTCAATAGACTAACGTTTGCACCCTATAGATGTCATTGTCGTACGCCACAAACAAAAAAACATAAGGCCAGATCTCCTGATCCCGAGATTTAGGTCGTCTATCCGCGGGGTCAATCTCGAGACCATCTCTGTGTGGCATTTCAATACAATCTACTACTTGACAATAAGGATTACATAGGTCTAAGCAGTCGGCAATCTCAACTTGAGCACGTCAAAGCAGTCTCCAATAACAGGGGAGGACCTACCCGAGACCTACCCGAGTTCGACCCGAATCCCGAATTCCGTATATTGTAAATTTTGTGATCTACCTGTTGGTGTTCTGGTTATATGTGGTTGATTGTACACGGTACTCTAGGACATATGTAACATATTAGCAGCGCAACTCTAACTCCAAGCCGAAACCGTCTCCAATACATGAAATGTGAAACCCAATCTAACATGAGCTAAATCTGTCGCGACCTGATTTTAACATCCGACTCCAGCCTAGCCGTATACCATTCTCCTCGACAAGTACCTGCCTTTAACACAAGCCAACGAAATGGATAGAGGGAAATGAGGTTTATATAATAACAATCCATTTCTGCCCGGATCAAACAATCAAACGCGCGTCGCGAAGCGACATCCACGCTACGAGGTTCCTTAATAAGTGGAAAGCTTGAGAGGAACTTGCCGCTCAAGTCATCAGAAAAGATTATGACGGAGTAGTGACCCCAAGGGACGATCTTTCTCGTTAGTGGAGACATAACGATTTCTGAAGGACTCCAAGTAGAACTCGAGACGAACTTTGCGCCTCGAGCCTGGACAATACCCCAGATAGAATTCGATAGGAGACAGGACGGCCCGCTCGTGTCTCCGTCTCGAGTCGGGTCTTCTCCGTTATTGGAAACTGCTTTGACGTGCTCGAGCCGGGTTGGAGACATATGCCGAGACCTATGTGATGCTTATTGTTCAATGTAGGTTGTGCTGAAATGCCACACGGAGACAGTCTCGGGATTGACCCCGCGGACAGACGACCTAAATCTCGAGATCAGGAGATCTGGTTATTGAGTTCAAATCAATTTCTGCAATTGTCAACAATTGGGTTTCTTCATTACTACCTTGAGTTGCTGGTAGAAGCAAGCATTATCAAAAGATTCAAGTTGCTAGAGCCGAGAAAAAAATATTGTAACGAAGAAATTGCCCAGTCATTCTGAATCTTGGCAACAGAGGTAGCAGAACAGACATTTTGATGGGGAAAGATTGGAGAGTATGGTGTGTAGAACCTCTTCAATGTTGAGTGCACAAGTCAAGGACATTGCTGTTGCCACACTTCCCTCTTTTTTTCAATCATGTCCCCTACCCACAAGGAAAAAATTATCCAGAAGTACTTGACAAACTCGGAACAACAGTTCTACAGTTTTACAGATCAGAATGAAGGAAAAATTCCCGTTATCACCAGGGAATGTATTTCCTTTCAGCAGTAGCTCCAGTGGTCCCACACACACACACTCTCTCTCTCTCTCTTGTTTCACTCAATCTATTTTACTCCAGAATTATCTTTTTGACCCTCATACTCCAAATTATAACTGATAGCTGTCTCCAGATGATACTCTCTCTTGACAAACCCAAACACACCCTTTCTGACCCAGCTGACCCTCCATTTCCATTTCAACGGCCACCAGAGAATGATACACCTTGAGAAAGGAACAGGCCCAATACATACACTGATCCTCAGGTTCCACAGCTTGCATTAGTTCATGTTTGAACATTGTGGAGGTAAAAATTGGAAGAGGGATTTGTAGAATCAGGGAAACCTGTTTATGTCGAGGTTGAAACAGAAGGGCGTATTGTAATGAGAATGTATCATTCATCAACAGGCCCGGTCTTGGATACATACAATCACAATCTTGGAAACCTCGGGACAGCTGTTTCTAGCATCGTTCTACGAGTCAGAACGCTAAATTGAATACTAGTCCGGGAAAACCGTAAGCTACTCTATGAGACCCCTAGGTTGAATTCCAACATCCCGAAGCGGTCCCAAACTGAAATCAGGGAGTGTCTGCAGGGTACGTTCAGTTGAACTCCTCATACGTCGGGCAGAGGTTGGTCCATTCATCTGCAACAAATAATCAGGCAAACTTTTCAAAACACATGATAAAGCAAACTGCACGGACTTGAAGCAGCAACTTTCTCTCTGACATCCCCGATGTCCTCTGCGAGAACCACAGCAAGGCTACTGAGTTTCAAAGAAGCGAAGACTTAGTTTGTTACAGGTTTAGAAAACAATTACTCACTCTTCGAGGTGGAAATCCTTGTGGCTATATGACGGTACTCAGTCCTCGGTGTTCAAAGGGGGGAAAAGAACAGGACTCTCACCAGTGAAGAAACCACGGTCCAGTATTGTCCAATTTGAAACGGATAGTGGTCAAGTTCCCAGGATTAACGTATGTGACATCGCGGCGGACCTAATGAAACACTCCATAAACACTCAAAAATGGGGGAGAAAATGATTCTGCTCACCGGCGATTCATAGTTGTAAACTTCACTTTCGGAGTGCCTTACAACACTGAACGTGTGCTACAAGAGATTCCAATGTTCCCGCTGGGCTGATAACAAGAGTACTTGACTTACCCCATGCATATGGAAAGGATGTGGAGCACTGGGTGCCTTACCACCATACAAATTAACCTCGATGGTCTTCCCCTTTGAAATTGTATACACCAAATTATTGGGCAATAATTCCTTTGAATGCCTCTGCCCACTCAAAATCTGTAAAAGCACCGGAACACTAGGAGCCTTCCACCGAATTCCGTTCATATAAAAAAACGCCGGAAACTCAAACCCAAGTGTGATGTCAATCGTGTAGTCCGCACCTCCCGGACAGGGCTCCCCGGGGGTTTTGGGTTCCTCAACGGAGCGAGATCGTACTCCTGCACCAGATGCTCACCCGAATGCTCTTTCGAAGTCGGATCAGAGTCAGGAGCTCCTTTGTACCGAAGAATCGCACTGTTGATGCCGTTCTCGTAACCGACTGGACCGGTATCAGGAGAAGCTCGAGTCCAGTAGTTTCTGACTTTCTGGTTCGCGCGGAGAATGATGGAATATCGTTGTCCAGCTGTAGGAAGATGGTGTTGACGGTGTGAGGTTTGTATTGTGGATCTCCGTTTGGACAAGCACGAGTGTAGAAACTCATAGAATATTCTCACGGTTTCTCTCTGTTTCTTTCTCTGTTTCTTACTCAGATACTCCAGTTGCTTACTCATATGCTTACTGATCCAGTAGATACAGAACCTTCTAGTCTACCAGTAGGTATATAAGCTAGGATGTAGTTGGTACATAGAATAATCAATTCCTTTTCCTTATTCTCACAATAGTTTGGTGTATTGCCCATCCGCTTCGATGATCGTAAAGTTGTGACCATCAATGGAGAAAGTGTGCGACGGATCACAAGATAGCGATAGCGCTTTCCATGTTCGACGTTGATGACCGAGAATGGTGCTGTTGGCCGCTTGCCAGACAAATTCCAAGCTTCAGAGAACGAGGACAAACGTTAAGGATCACGTACCTTTTCCGGATATCGACCTTCACCATTGATGAGAGTAGCGTTAGAAGTCACGGGAGCGAGTGTAGCCAGCAGATCTCGGGCAGTCCGGTGATACCTACCAGCAGAACGCTCAATAGAAAACCCTAGTCACCGACGCCATACTATGCAACTCGTACCAATCAGCAATAGTCAAAATCGTGGACTCGTCGTCAACGTCATAATTGTTCTTGTAAGGGTCATCAGGATCATAAACAACCAACGGCCCTCTCAACCCATCACAATACTGAACTGAAATATGCGAGTGGTACCAATAGGTCCCAGGATCTGGAACTCCAAAATCATACAAAAAAGAATTCCCAGGGGTGATTGGGCATTGAGTAACGGACGCTACTCCATCCACCCAGTTGCTTCCCTTCTGAAAGGTTCCGTGCCAATGCTTTGTTGAAAAAGTCAAAGTGAAAGGTTTGTAAATGATAATGTGAGACTTAACTGTGTGGAAAGTGAAATTCGATCCCTTACAATACTCGTAGCTCGGACCATGGATGTATCAACCAACTCGTCGATTATGTTGATTCTTAGTTGATCTCAGGAGACTGGATGAGTCGTCAGAAGGGTAGTGAGATCATGGAACGGACCTGGTTCGCTGTGATTAAAGGACCAAGAGTGTCAACCGTGGCCAACGATTTTCCGGCAAGAACAGCACTGATGCAAACGGAAAATCGGAGTTCAGCGAAATGACAAAAGAGAAAAGAAGACCAAACTTGCGACCGCTCCCAGCCATCTGGTGCGATTCTTCTATTTCCAATATACAAATCCCCTTCACGATGAATTACTTGTAACGCGATCGCGCCTACCGAGAGCAGGTACAGAATCAAGGAACCACAGAATGGTATGGACATAACGGCTGGGACCGGGTCAACGAATGTGAAGCTGAGCTGGATTCTACGCGCCGTACACTTTGACTTGAAGTAACCCGACCTCAAGGACCCTTTATAGCGGATGATTAAAGAATCGCCAATGCTGGGTAAGATGACAGGGTCAATCAAAACCATTTAGGGGCTTTCAAATTTCTCGGAAAGGATACTTACCTTTCATTTAACCTGTTCGTACGAGCTATTGAGGATAGATTGTCTGTGAGGATACGAGGAACAAAACTGAAAGGGGTGACTCCAGTTAAAAACAGAGGCCTCTTCGCCAATCCTGTGATGAATGTAGACGCTTCGCTATTGAAAGTAAGGACAGGCACATCGCTCCAAAGATGCCAACAGCCTCATCTTGCGTCTTGAGACTCGGTCGAGGAAGCTTGGGGAATGGAATAATGACAGCCGCCACTTTCAATGTCGCTCGGAGGTTGGTTCTGTCAACGAGCAAGTAGGCTTTATATGGCGTACCGACGAGGATAAATGTTCATAAGGCATAGTCCAGACGGTTTCTCCTACGGTTCTGGTTCGATTCCAGAGATCTCCGAACACAGTGCGAAGAATCTTCGGATACTGAACCAAAAACATTCGGGGCTCAGGTGAGTCTGTGAGTCGTGGACACCCGTTCAACCACAGATTCTTTCAGAATTCCCTTACCCTCGTTTCTCAAATCAAAGCAAATAACAATAGGCAGATGCAGTGTTCAGTTCGGGCATTGGTGTTCATAAGGCAAGCGTGCCGCACGAGTAACTCAGTATAGTTCGGTGTTCCTGGACCCACTCGCCACCAAAAAATTGATCACCAGCACTGTCAATTCGTCTTCCTCCTTTTGCACATGTCATTACCTACTTACGTTTTTCGTGCATCGCACCCACGAAAAGCTGATAAGATCCAGATTGTACGTTCCAATTAGCTAAAATGTCGCCTGGTTTCTACCAACAGTTGATCGATTGATCACCCAACTCCAGATGAAACCGAAAAAGAATCCAAAGAACTGCAATGACTTATTTTTGTATGGCAGTCTGGTATGTATCAAATCTATCAACTGCGTATCGCCTCATCCAGCAGTCATAGAATAGGGCAGATTTCATAAAGGGATGGAGGCTTTTGAGCGACGCGATCATGCTTCCCTCTCGAGCATGTCAGCAGCCCACTCCCCTGTACCCAGACTGCCACTCTTTTGCGACTCGGCGGAAAACCGTGAGCTGGTATTCTGGAAAGGTATTGCAATACCTATCATAATAACTGCAGCAGGTAACTTTCCTTCCACGAGCAAAGCCGATATCACTAATTATTTGAACTAGTCCCATATATTTCTATATGGGCTCTATATTCTACTATTCCGAATTGGGATTGTCGTGCTGAAGACACGGCCAAAATCTCCTGAACGACTTTTTCATCAAACCTCCCCTCACCACACTGTTCTGTCTATCATCACTCAGCGCTCCTGTCAATCTGACGTACGACATCGCGCATGTCGCTTTGGCGTTCTGGTGTCATGACTTATCCATTGCGTTGAGGCTCAGAGTCGTTGGAATGGCGTTATGGTATGTCCTCATTGCGTCGCTAAGTCTCACTCAGCGCTTACCGCGGTTTGCACTTCATCCTACAGCATCAGTCGTTTTGCAATCATCTTACTGATAGGGCCCGGGTATGCTCATTAATCTCACCTCGCATAATTCATGAATACTCAATCGTTAAAGTTTGACCGTCGATACAATTTTGGTCGGTCCGAAGTCTGCTACTCCGGGGTTGGGAATGATGACCTGGTCATTAGATTTTCCGCTTTTTTATTATTTTGGACTATCAAAGGCGCTTCATGGTAACTCCTATCATTGCCTTCTGCATCCTTGATGGTGTGTCGACGTAGTCCTGGCTTCACTTGTGACATGTTATTGATACCCAAACTAGCTGGGGCCATAGCATCAGGGATGTGGGTCAAGATCACGTCATTGCAGACATCTGTAGCTGAGTCTCAGTGGACGACCATCACCGTCGTGGCCAGTACGTTTATCGTTTGTAACGTGTTTTTGCATTTCGTTTTGACTTCGGTGATTAGTGAGTGTCTTGACAATAAGTTAACATCCGCACTGTGTCAATTACTCTATGTTAGCGGGTCAAATATGACGAAAAAATCTTCTTCTTTTCCCTGAAACCAGTGGGAAACGCTTCAATACAATTATCACTATTCTGCACGTTTTAACCTCCGTGCCAGTCCACATAATAACTTAAAGCTGTGTAGAATGGAGTCGGGTGCGATATATATCGCTGTTGTCGTGGTGTTTATCGTCAAGATCATCCTTGCTCAGCACCTTAAAATTGATGTGGGATCAGTTTTGATTCACTGATGGCGGTGAACCCTGTTTGGGTGCCAAATATGGGTACCCCAAATGTAACGACTTACTTGAAAGTAACAAATAAGACAAATAATTGTGACCAAAATAGTTCCCAAAGCTGCATAGTCTTTAGCTAATATTTATAGCCTGTCAGAAGATCTTTCCAAGGATATTTGGCATTAAACAAAATTCTAGAATATTTGACCAAAGCTGAATATTGATTTCAGACAATGATGAACATTTTACTCTTCCAATTTATTAAACATTCTTCACCTGCAAGTTCTTTATATGTCAGTCAAATGTTTGGTAGAAATGAAAAAAATATTTGGAGCCAGATTTTTTACTGGTAGAGTACCAAACACTTCCAATATTTTCTCATATTTCCAGTTTCCAAAGAGATAAATATTCAGAGCCCCTCCATTTCATATATTTGGACCTAAGATCTCAAATATCATCAATATTTCCCCAGGTCCATATGAGGCCAGAACCTCCTGAAAGGATGGGCTACAGGCCTGGGGGAAATATTGATGATATTTGAGATCTTAGGTCCAAATATATGAGTCGGGACAGTAGAAGTCTTTAAGGATTCCCGACATTGGCTAGGTTTGCTTCATTCACCGCATGGCTCTTGACTCCACCGTCCCTTTAGCTGGCGGATCGCCTGTTGTTTCCCACTTTGGTCCTTTTTTGACTTCCCAATCACCATGGCAAGCCCAGTCCCAATCGATCGCATCCAACAACTTCTGCGCTCGCACAAACGTTTCGACTGGGCAGAAACCGTGTTTGTTTGAGTGGCATCCTTCAATGCCAGTGAGTGGAGCCACGCCGTCATTGATGATAATTTTGATTTGCGGTTCTGGTTCTGAGCTACATGATAAAACTATTTCAAAAAAAACACCAAGAACCTTAGGCTACAGACTACAGGACAAAAAAAAAGAAAACTGACGTTGGAACTAGATATTTGACGCGTACGGAGCCAGCTGGGACGCCTAAATTTCCTCTTCTTGGGAATGTGGTTGTGAGGCAACGGTCCATCTTCTGCAAAGCTCGTCAAAGTCAACGCTGTTATGACTTATTGGTTTATGTCGGGTCAATTTTTAATCAGCGACTCGGAGAAGAAATGGAGAGCGGGGGCCTACTCACTGCCTAGTATATTCTCTTCATGTGTTGCATCTACGTATAAACTCTGGTTGACCGGGAAAGTCCGTATATCCCCGTCGAGTGTGAAGTTCATTGAAAATCTATTAGTTTCTTCTGTGACAGGTTTGCGTTCTAAACGATGGATCATTCCTTGGACCCATCCAGCCACTTGAACGCGTGTGACCGGTGACCTGAAGCCGGCCTTGTACCAGTGCACCAAATCAAGCCTGACCTCGAGAATCACTGCGGGGATATTGGCATTATGATTACATAGTCCACAGACGATGGAAGAACTCATAAAGGTTCTTTTCTACCCAAGCATACCGCTACAATCGTTTCTCATTTCCCATTTCCTTGCGAATGTTCTAAGTGTGCTCCCAAAGCTACTGAAAGCACTACACGAAGCCGACATGCTCACGAAAGATCTCGCAACCCCGGAAGCTCCGAATAACCTCGAGGCAATCTATTGGGGGCTATGTCATTTGCCTGGTAGACCAGGTGCGAGACACGCAAATCAATTTCCTCACTGTTCCATGGAAGTGTAAGGGTGCTGCGTTACTTTATTATACTGTGAGTTGTTGTTGTTATACATGCACTCTTTGGGGTGGAGACTAACCTTGACTTTCTTCCTCCTGACCATTACTCAGGGACGACATTGTAAGTTTACGTTCACGTTCTTGCTTCATTGATGAGTATGATGATGGTTAATTTTCCGATTTACTAGTTCAACCGATCTATAAGGTTAAAGCACGTTGTATGGGATATTCCTTGAATCAGCGAGAACTATATGAAGGAGTGGTCCGCCGGGGGAATGTTAAGACCAATACTGGTGAGTGGATTCTACGTTCTATTTCCTCTTATACGTCGGTGACGACTTGATTCCTGACAACTTCCGTTCCTTGCAGGAACGCTGGTGGCGTCGGAAACAGAGGAACAAATCTTCAAGGTCTAGGAGTTCCTTGGCAAACGCCGTCGCAACGTGTTCGCTCCTGAAGGACGGGTCGAACAAGGTAAGCCATTCCAGAATCAATTGGCGTAGGTAAGATCATTCGTGCAGACATGTGTGTAGTATTGAGGTTAGTACGATTTTGTAATGTCCGAACAGTGTGCAAGATGTAAAATAGGTTACATTGCTTCCTAACGTACCAGATTTGATCTTTTTGTCCACCTTCCTATGAATGAGCTTTGGATTGACCGAATCAATTCACCCTTTGCTCCTATCCCCCTCTAATGCTTCCTCGTCTCTCCATACTTCGGGCTCACCGTTAGACCGGAATATCTGTACTGTAAACGCAATCTCGGTGTTGACAGTCAAATCCACCCTCGTTATAGTTCCATCCCTTGTCTGGATACAATCTTGAGAAGCCGCCACTTCTCATATGTGAAGCATTGCATGGCTGGCAAAAATGGAGTGAAGAATGCGCTCGAAACTTTACGGTGGGAAGCAATATAATCACGATCGATCTGAGACATCTCATCGGAAAATACTGACTATGAGGTCAAACTAATAGGCGGCGTTATACTGAGTATGACTGGTGGAAGCAGAGGTTGTGCCCTTACCGGTAGAAGGAGGAGGATCATAACATTCATTGGTGATATCACTGTTCAAAATAACGATAAAGTTTGGCGTAAACCTCGAGGCAAAAAAACCTGATCTTACTGGAGATAAGCCCATAGTAAAAGAGACCTGAACATGATGATATACATATGTATATGAGGCATCATAAACCAACTTTGCTCACCACTATTGAACTCATTGTCAACATCAATTCTTTCAAACAGTCAGCCTAAAGTGTTTGCAAAGTCACAACCATTGCCAGTCTTTGCCCTAAACAATGTTGAGATCTCAGAGGGAACTGAAAATCTGGTATCTGTGAAACATGGTTTTCACACAGGCCTTCAAGTAATGATGCCACATTAATCAGACTCTCCTAGAATTGACTGCAGTGCAGCACAGCCAAATCTTGATATAATCCATTGGTGGATTGCATTTGTTTCCCGGCGTCATTTTCAGTTTCATGTGTCCAATATCAATAATCATTACAGAAAATCTCTCAACAGCTCATGCAATGCATCACTCAAAGAGACATGAGGTGGATCTATAGATTGACTAGCTCAATTAATAAAGTATTCAGTAGCATGTGGTCAGAAGTTTGAGGTCTACCTCAACTGCGATTATTCAGGAACTGATATGAGGGTAAAAGCTTCGAGGGTGTAAACTGTTGGTGATCAGCTGATAAAGTCCATATGGCATCTGATTGAGCCCGTTGAACATCCTAGCATATAGAACAGATCATGTCTCATTGGGATGAATGTTATGTATTGATGATGACATTGATATTGCTGCTGAGCTTCCAGATCAAGAATGTAGCATATATATATAGAGATAATTGAGTGGAGTATGAACTCCACAGCTTAAGAGGCAATGCCAGTTGACTTGGAGATGATCATGATAGATGGTGGACAATTGATCATGGAATACATATCTGGTTTCAAACTGAATGGAAAAGAGTTTTGTTTGTTTACATTATGAAAGCCCCTTGGGACCTTATAAGCAGCTAATTAGGTTATACAACGTTACCCAGCTTTCTTCTAGTGTTCGACCAGAATCCCATTACAAGCACTCTATCTTAGGAATGTCCTCTACAGGAAACCCTGAAGTTATCCCAGCGCCCTTTCTGAGTGCTATGGCCATAATCACTGAACCAATTTCTACACTCTCTGTCTGTGATCTTTATTCATCTGAATGCCAGAATCCAGCATACTAAATAAACTTTCCCATAGGCATTGTTTTTTGTATATGGTATGTTTATTCACTTTTATATCTTGGTTGTCATTCATAGCTACTTCAACTACAGGGATCTACTGCATTGTATTTGGATTATCAATCCATGTACTCTTTCACCATAGTAGCTCTGCACACAAGTTATACAAGGGATGCACTATAGCTCTTTTTGCACTGGCAACTCTATTCACTGCTGTTGAAACTTGGGGAATTTGCCGACAAACCTTTCTTGCTTTCAATGCTGCAACAGCAAAGAATTACACTTCTTATCTTCAATATGGCCATGGAGATGATAGAAAAACTGCTTGGGAGTATGTAAAGTCTGTTTTGATGCCTTGTATTAACTCATAGCTAATTCTCTATACCAGTGCCATCCTGGGCATTACTTCCACCCTGATGAAGTAACTATTGCTCATTGTTGAGAACTTCTGCAATTGACTCTTGATTTTCATTGTAGCTCAATAGCTGACATAATGCTTGTGTGTTCCTTGTTTAGTATCAAGACTGTGACCACTGACATTGATAACTTCCAGATTCATCGCTGTTACATTATCTTCAATTCCAACAAGTTTATCCTGTATCCACTGGTTTCTGTTGCATTCATTTTAAATGATTGTGCCACATTTATTCCAGTCCTCTTCACTATACTATCATATTAAAAACTACAAGCAGGGATTGATTTTGGATGTGATGTTGTCCAAGCAATTGGATATGGCAGCTCTTCAACACAATTCAATGCATATCTTATACAGAAGTCACAATTAATTGATACAGGAGCAGCAATATGCATTGTAGTTTTTCAGATTGTATTGACATCCCTGACTGGTGGGTCCAATTATCCAATTACTTTCCTGGATTCACAAAAAACGAATTGTTATTTTGTCAATGAAGCAGGGAGAATTTGGTGGATAACTTCTAGGGCAAGAAAGCTGGGAGCAAGGTCAACACACTCAAGATTCAGTGATATTATGGCTATTATGTATGTTCATGTGCCTGACTGGTCTACAGTCTTCATACTGATCTAGGAAGTTGTGAACCAGTATTGAATCAGCATTGCTGTATGCAGGTTCTCTATTGACTTTCATAATACTGGATAGTATAGTATGGAGGACTAATAATGTTGGTATTGCACCATTTGACTTTGGAGTTGTTTCAGACCTAATCTCTGTAAGTTCTCTTCCAGCACTATTTATATAATTTTGATCTATCCTTTCAGGGACTTGCTCCTACCATGGTTATTGCTCGGGTAGCATATGGGAAATCTGTGGACAGTATTCAGCAGGAATTGTCAACATTCTGTATTGCTGAAGTCCAGGCTAGTCAACAGAGATCTATTGCCACAAGGCAAGCCACTATTGACCTCCACCTGCAATCGCAGCACATTATCAGTGACTTGCAGAATGGAGGAGACCTACAGGCTATTGGAGAGTTAGATGCAGATAAAATGGTTTAGATTATACACTATGCTCAATGAGATTTAGCTATCTGGTCCTCTATGTTCCAACAGTGTTTTACTCACAACCTTTCTCTCTCTAACCATTCTGGTAAGTAGTTGCCTTGTATTGCCATAACTTGCACTTGCTTTGTTAACCTACAATAAATGGATATACTAACACCACTTGGGATGGGATCTATTACTCCTTAAGTGCAGCAGCCCAGTTTGAGGTAAATAATGGAACAAATGAATAGTACTCTATGGAAAAATAATTGTTAATGCTGATGGTCACTTTACAAAAGAAAATTGAGATTGCAGCCAATTTCCTACTTGGCTGTATATAACAGTCTAATAAATTCCTATATCACTAGTATTTGCTAAACTGAAACCTTTCCCCATAACTGAAAGTCATGTCTAAGTGCTGTCACCGGGTATTAGCACCGAAGTATGAAGTAACTGAGTTCCCGAGGAACGTCACTGGATAGTCATGTCATCACATCACTAATTGTGACCTTCTTGTCACAATGCTAACTGATATACCTTTCCTCATTCAAATAATAGACCTATAGCCTCTTCAAACTGCTGACTCAAGCTGAAGAATCTTTCCCTGTTCTATAACAAACCCATACTCTGAGTGTCCCATTTCATTTAGACATAATTGACACTTTATTCTCATGAAACACGAAGTTGACACCTTCAATTAGCACAGTCCAGTTAAATTATCACTGCCACTGTAGATTGATTCATTGCTATTATTATCAGTCAGACAACTCATTTGGTTATGCTCATATCCCAGTCATTTTACCCTTTCTGTATTAACTGACTCCTCATCCACATGATTACTTGCACAAAAGGGATATATTTGCTGTACTAAGGTCTTCTCACATACATTCAGTTTTCTATACTTGCTCATATTGCTTTACTTGTATTACTTCTAAAGAACAATAGACATACAGCTTAACAAAGTATTTAAGCTGTAGGTATTCTAATCTGTACAGTAGTTCTTGTCTTCTAGTATCTGCTACAGTATTTGTCCCATATCAATAGTGTGTAACCTAGTGTCTGATTCTTCTTTCTAAACTGCTGTAGGTCTTAACCAACTATGATAGCCTGCAACTGAGAGACATAACCCAACATCTCACCTTGCAACCAGGGCTCATAACCAAAAGCCTTCATCTTGTGACCAGGACTTGTAACCAAAAGTCCCACCTTGCATCCATGGCATGTATGCAAAAGCCATACAAATTCCTATCTACCAACATCTTTGTTGACTGAAGACACGAATTATTATTACTTTTTGATCATTATGCGGCTGCAGTATTGTCTTTTGATAGTAACTAAAGAGTAAACTGCCTCCACTCTGAGCCATAAGCATAGACCAGTCTGAGTCCAATGACCTGCTGAGTAAACTGATTGATTCATTTCCTTTCAACATAAACCAACAGTTCAGTCTTAGTGGCCAAAATCATAGTTCACTTGTTATTGAGATCCCTTGATGACGCATCATCATGTCCTCAATTTTCTCCTGGTGTGAGCAGCTTCCACACAGCACAATATCAAAAACCACTCTAACTCCATGTTGATTGTTCATAACTTGACCATGCATGGAGAAGGATGGACACTGCTGGAGATGTGGCCTTGGCTACTAGATCCCTTACTTCCACTCTTTCTCACTTCCATACAAAACTACAGTCTCAGGATTGACCACGCTACTGGAGTCGAGATGTCTCCATTGTTGGAGATGTCTGTCAGCTGCTTAGACCTATATAATACTGATTGCTAAGTAGTAGATTGTATTGAAATGCCACATGGAGATGGTCTTGAGATTGACCTCACAGGTAAACAACCTAATCGAATCTCGAGATCAGGAGATCTGGTTATTGAAAAACCTTTTTATTCAATTCCTGCGACTACCTTGAGCTCAATGATGACTCTCTTTGTCATACTTTTGCTATCACAGAGCCCATGACACAATTGTTCTCATCAGGTAGAAACAATCATTCAACTTGAAATTCACAGAAACTGAATAATAACAGTAATACAGGACACAAACTGCCACTCTTAAAGACCCCTAATTCTCTTAGTTCCTGCCTCCAAAATATCTTTTGGGTCCAAGCCATCATATTTCCGGTTTAGAGACATCAGCTTTTTTTGTCCTTCAACATCTATAGTTGTATTCCCTGCTGCATTTGCTATGTTAACTGGGGGATTAAGCTCAAGTGAACTGGAGGCTAGAATCAACTGCTGGGCTTGAGGTGGACCTGAAGCCAGTGGTTGGGCTTGCAGAGGACTGTTGGCAGTAACAGAAGGCAGCACTTCAGGCAGTGGTGGGGTAGAGTTGGAGGTGGAGGTGGGTGGGACTTCAAGCTGCAGTGGGGTAGTAAAATCAGAAGGGGCAGGGTTCTGGAGTGTGAAAGGGGGTAGCCGCTGATGCTTGGGCTGTGGTCTTTGTGCAACAGTGGGTTTACTCGATGGACATATCCCACTGTTGGCTTCTTCCTCTCCATCATTCTCCTCATCACTAGACACCATCATTCTCATCTTCCTCTTCACTTTGGAAGCACTTCTCCTCGCCTTTCTCGACTTTGAGCCCATGGAATCACCCCTCTCATTTGCCTTCCTCAGTTTCAATCTCTTACCAGAAACTACTTTTGACTTGACTGACTTTGAGCCCTTTGTACTGGAACCTCCTTTTGTTGTGACTTCCTCTTGTTCACTACTGATTTCATCATTGTCGCTGTTGCTCCCACTTCCATCTGAGTCATTGCTCTCTCCTGTGGAGCCCTCCAGACCACCCCTGGACGCACCTGAGTCTCTTCCCTCAACAACTTGAGCAGTCTTTGTGGATCAAGGGCATTCAAGGGCATCTCATTTTTCCAGTGTCACTATGTTGCTTTCATGAAGGCCATTGTTTCAGACAGCTATCATTTGCCAACTCTGAAAGTGATATGCCTTCATAAAGGATTGACTGTCAATACAGACCCTGAAGCTGGAAAACAAAGCTTACCTTCTGAGCATTGTAGGTCATTGTTAAGCTCTGGCAACAATTGTTTGGATGCAGATCTAGAAGGAAGGTTGTTTTCATCTATCCACATAGAATAAAAACCAGATATCATCAGAAATAGTTCGGACAGGTCCAAGAAACAAAGAGCTACCTTTGTCAAGTTCTTGAAATCAGTTCTCAGGAGGTACCACTTCCCAGGTTGGATGGCCCATGAATTGTGCAAAATCTGTGGTTTGGGGGGTCAAATCCCCTCAAAATTTGGTAATCATGGAGGACTTTGTAGGTCTCGGTAGGCCATGTCTTCTGGCAGTAATCCACCTTGAGGGAGAGCTTGAAAGGTAGTTACACATGTCCAGTGAGAGGGAATTTTGCCCATATGGGTCATGGGACCAGAAACAGAGGCATATTTCTGTGGAGGGACGGCCCTCAAGGAAGGAGTAAATTGGTTCACATAGTTGGCGTCTTTGTTCACATTCAGATCCTGTAAGTGTTCTTTTGAGCACAAGTTCAGTGTAAATGAGCTCTGATAACCATTAGTCTGGAATTGATCAACACTCAAAAAACTGCTCACTGTATTGAGAAAGGTCCTCATCCAGCAGAATGCCATGAATATGAAAAACACTCAAAGCTTGTAGAAGCCACGAGTATGAATCTATATACCTGTAATTCACTTTTAAACAACACCGATCATCTTTGAGGCGAAATCTATAGAGTGGAATCAACGGATTGAAGGGTGAATTGGTTTTTGGAAATTTACCTTGTTAAACTGTGCTTGATCACTTCCTTCTCCGTGAGACAGCCTTCGAAACTCAAGATCCATATGTCCTGCGTGAAAGCAATTGTCAAATTATGTAAACTTGAAATGACTTGGGGATAATTTGATCCAAAACTCGTGGCACACTCAAGAAGACCAGTATTTTCAAGCGTCCAAAGAAGAATAAAATCGCTCTTCATGCTGGCCAAATACGGGACAAAGACACCTTCTTTGAGAAATCCGACATCTGCAGGAGGTGGGATATGGATTATATCACCAAAATGCTCCCAACATTTAGGCCCAGCTGGTCCACGGACAGAATTTGCTGTTTTCAGGATTCATCCATATCTCATTCTTTGAACAACCCAAGGGTCTCTATCCGTTGGTTAGCCAAACTCTCTACCAAACATGGGCCACTCACCCTCAGCAGTTCATGATAAAGCCCCTCAAATTTACTGGCACTCTAGCATCAAATTGAACATGTGCAATCGGGATCAGCTCTGGAACTATAATGTCACCAAGGGTCAGTAGTGTTCTGTTATCAAAAACATACCTCCACAGAAAATTAATAAAGGTACAGAAGACCTGTTATAACCAAATAATGGAATGTTTCTACTGAAACATTTCAGCAGATACCTGTAATAAAAAAATATACAACCTACCGGCACCAGTCCTCATAATCAGAACACCGCAAGAAATCTCGATGCCATTCCTATTGACACACTCGTAAATCCGCCAATACAAATAATCTTTCCATTCATACCTTCATCGCATCCGGCCCACGATATGTCTTGGCTGTAAACTTCTTCTGTCCAAAGGGTCCAGCAAAGTTCAGCGTAATAGACAGCCGCCTCTGTGTCATCTTTCCCGTTCGAGCACAATCTCCACAAGTAGCAAACACCACTCAGATCCTTGTATATATCTCCTTGTTTGACCTCAGTGAACTGTAAAGGTAACATTAGAGCTAGGCTATGATGCTAGACAAGCTGTGTGCACACAAACCTGGGAAAGTTCTGGTAGACCCATTCCAATGTTGAACTCCTTCTCTTGTTGAGCATGAACGATAGTGCAATGATTGTACTGGTCTCTTCCAACATTGGAAAAGGAGCCTCCATAGATTGTGACTCCAGACGCATGGTTCGATATCTCATTTTGACTATGGTTCTTGGACATCGCGGACGGATGAAAAGAGGAGGGCAACACTGGGTTGTTTTCAGAAAGAGCGGGATGAAGGTTTGAGTGTGCCCTGGCAGTTCAATAAGAAGGAAAAAGAGGCATGTCGGAAAAGCTGTATACATTGCATAATACACGCGCAGTGTATGCGGCTTTTCCACTATAAAAAGAACATTTTCATTCAATCACCACACTGACACTGAGATATTACAGCTGCAGAACGCTGCGTTCGGAAGTGAAAATTCCGAGTCCCATTCTAGCATCGGAGTCCGATATCGCCGCATATTCTCACACTCCCATGTCGTCAATCAGCCCTCAACTTCGACCTCAATTCCTCGCAAGCTCGGAAGAAGAGAATATTAATTCTGGTCCCGAAATCCCCTCAGACTTGTTAGAACAACGCACAACTGAAGAGGTCGCAGTTCCAGGTGCCCATATCCCCCCGACTCATTAAAACAACGTGCAACTGCTCCTGAAAAAGAGAAGGATGAGGATGATTACTTACATCCCAGCTTTACTGCCAGATCTAACAGCCTCACGATCGGGGCCTGAGCGTCAACAAATAGAAAGGATGCTAGGTCCAGCATTTCTGCCGCAACACAGTTCATACTCCGGTGACGACGGCAACAACGTTGGTCCGATGCCTCTTCCTGCTGGATATCAAAAACCTGTGGAGGTAGATGGGGTGAAGCCGCTCCCTGAGCAGAAAGGAAAAGTTTCAAGGTGAGCCCGCTATTTTTCGTGAGAAGTCGGCTTTCTCTTGTTGATACCTTTTTGTTGTAAACAAGAAGCCTCTTAAACATGACAGGTGATGTTAAAACCACTAACTTCATCGGAATTACTGGGCAGTGAGTTCCTAGAGCCATCTGTTTACCTTTTTCAAACGCGTTAACATCAATCCATTCAGATCTCCACCTGGGAAAGTTAACCAAGGATTATCAATTTTCTCAGTCTACAGTAAGTGCAATGCTAAGGAAAGACTGCCTCATGATCAACCACGAAAGTCCAGCACATTCACTTGACTGTTGTCGATTACATTGATTCTCAGCGGATAATTCAGGTTTATGAGAAACTGGAACAGCGGGCCAAGGAGACGTAAATGTTGTTCAGCTTTATCCGCCTCATTCCGAAACCGGAGATAGTTGACATTTTATGAGAAAGTAGGACCCTGTTCAGTGCGACACCAGGAAATCCACGTTTTCAACCAACCATTAAAAAAACACAGGTCCTAACGAGCTACGCTATCAATTCTATCATCGGTCAGAGCGGTGAGAATTATGTGCTAAGGGTCCTTGTACATCAGTACAAACCGACGGTTGGCGAGAGAAAGTCTGGGAGTGGGGAAGGACCATCATGAGAGTTCGAGTTCGGTGTGTAGCGTTGTTCGCAACCCGAGCTTGCTCATTTTGGGCATTGAAAAGAATGAGCATCTAAACGGGGAGGGGAGTATTTGATTTTCAACCCATTGATAAACTCCCTTTGAATGGTTAACACTTATGTGGATATCCAAATCGTACTCCATCTCTCCTACTAACTTACAATAACGTCTTGGGAGTCTCTCGTAGTACCGCCACACGTAATCCCCCCGCTCCCACCGTCCGCTCCCACCGTCCGCACCGTCTGAACTATAACACGCATAGGTATAAGCTCGATGGCAATTTAAACCATATCAGGCTTTGCAGTCCTGGAGTAGGAGGGTTGTGGGAGCCTGCAAAGTCACTTGCCCTTCAAATATCAATCCAACGAAAATTTTCATACGTCACTACAAAATTCCGATGACAAAAGGAACTACATATGAAATCACCCTACAACTTTTTAAATCTACCGACTAAAAACCAGCCCTTTTATGCATAAATCCTTCAGAACTGCACGACAAACCGGATCCTCAATCGAAAACCCCACAATTATAAAGCTTTCCAACCGCGCAAAGCGACCAGGAGAATGATCATGATCATCTATCTCAATCCGAGACCGCACCATCCCAACCACGTCCGACTCAGGCCACTCCTTTGTTCTAGGTTTACACCCAAGAGTGAGATGTCGTAAATTCGGTAGGCAGACACGATCGCGAGATGCGGGGTCATTGGGTATTGACAGTGCCTGGAGGATTTTGGCAGATGGAATGATTTTAGGATTTTTAATTGGGATACACTGTAGAATCTTGAGTGTGCGCAGGTTTCGCAAACATCCCAAGTTGAGCAAGCGAACGAAATCTTGAACTCTCATATCGATACCATCAAAGATAAGCTCTTCCAGCGTGGCCGAAAACCGAATGATTGTGTCACGGACCCCATAAGTCCGTACGTTGTCAAAACGTAGACGTCGTAGAGCTGGAAGAATGAGATGGTCGGACAAAGCGACAAGGCGCAGTGGTTTGGTGAAGGTGAGGTTACGAAGGTGAGCAAGAGTCAAAGGTGGTCGCCACTGACCCCAATCCGGACGATGTGGAATCTCCAAGCTGCACTCCTGTACATTCGCTAGCAGTGGCAAAATATCGAGATAGACGGTAGTTGGGGGCGGGTCGATATAATCATAGAATTGGAGATCTTTTGTTGTGAAATGAGTAATCTGGTTCCATGGTATTTGCGTCTGGAGGGAAAGGAAAAAGTCATAATTTCCCGATAACGTGAGCGTGCGGAGGTTTGGTGCGTTGTGGACTCCGAAAAGCCAGTCGTCATGTAGCTGCATTTCAAGGTGGAGGTGGAGAGTGGATAAATTATGAAGCATACCGCAATATGACTTGAAGCCTAAGTGAAGCTCGAAATCGGAAGGGATGTAGACAGTGAGATTTACCCACTGTGAACACTTTGAGAAAAGGAGTGGGGGGATTCTTCGGCGACATGATAAACGGTTCAATGAAACAGATAAAGGCTGATTTTCGGCTCGTTGCAACCGCAGCGATAGAAGATTTGCAATAAATGTGTGACTTCTTCCTTTCCGCCCCCTCGGACCGTTCCAGTTAACATCCACCACCTTCCATAAATCTGGGGTTGATAAGGCCACATCTCTCCATCTTCGGCAAACTTGGCCTAGTACCCAGGGTGCCTTGGTCGTATTTAGTGACAATGGAGGGAAACCATCGAATTGGGACCCACTCGCCATCTCCCGGTCAGGTTTGATATCCTCGTCAACGCAAATCCCAAAGATGGTAAGCAAGATCTCGACAGGAAGCCGATACACAGGATTGAGCGCTGAAGCTGCCTTTAACGCTTTGAGCCGTGTTATCAGCTCCTGTCTCGACTTCCGTAGACCCGCTAGCGTGGCTTGTATCTGTGCGATATCTGTATCGAGAGATGAAATGGAGAAGGAGATCTCATCGATCATCTGAGTTAGCGGAGTGGTTTGGGCCCGGGGAAAGAGGTTTGATGTGTTGATGGGAGCCAGAGTTGTTGGATCTGAGTTCATCTTCGTTTACACGCCTGTTGCAAACCCGGGAACTGTTCCTTAACCCAGAGCTAGCGCTACTGCTGTAGGTAAAGGTGGGATCTAGTGTCAGAGGTAACTGCCTGAAAAGCAATGGAGGTCATCAAAGAATCTCCATGCAGTGTACGGGTAACCCTCACGCTATTTATCGAATCTTTAGCAATTGAGTATGCTTTGTGAGTAGGAGGATCCGAATGATGGGTGAAGATGACTGAGTTGTGTCGCTGTGAGAACTTCACGACCGTTGCAATCGAGGACAGCACGTGGTGGGCAAATAATCCCAAGCAACACGTCGAGCGCTGGTTCCTTCTGCCTCGACATCGCGTCCATCCAGTAAAATCCTTTACAGAGAAGCATTTGAATACTGTAATGTAAGCTTTTATCAAATTTGTCGTTATATCAGCTTACCGAGCCTGTAGAAACGTCATCGATAGCCTGAAGATGGGTTCTAATGCACAATGCCATCAGTGTAATTTCAACGTTGAAGCATCACGAAGGCAATTTCCGGGACCCTTTCAATCCCTTTATAAAGAATATAAAAAGCGAAATGGATATCCGCTGTTACACGAGGCGGCTTCCATCAAGGCCGAGATGGAAGGGGCAAAGGGGCAGGTGTCGTTGTTGAACGAAAGCATTGTGAGTCTTCGGGCTGTTATTGCCTCTATGAAAGAAGAAAGGTCGCGACTTCGGAAGGAGATTGGAGAGTTTAGATGGATTTTGCGCCCCATTCAAAGGTTTTCGCCCGAGCTTCTTGGGAGGATATTTGCTTTTGCAGTGGACTCTTCAATCCCCAAGGATCCATTCCTCGCACCATCTTCTCTTCACCCGATCGGCATGTCCTGGGTTTTGGCAAACGTTTGTCAACCTTGGCGCAAACTCGCTCTAACCACACCGAACCTTTGGAATTGCATCTCACTCGCTTTACCCACCAACCAGGGCAACCCAAGGGTTCCTGCAAGCACAGGTCCACCGTCTGACCTTACAGTTACAACGTTGCGGAGACCGTTCCCTCCAGGTGATTGTGCCGACTCACAAGTTCAAAAAAGACATGGATCCACTGCTCCTCCTCCTGTATTTACAGTCGCATCGCTGGAAAACACTTCATATCGAGTTGGACAACAAGGATGCGCCCACAATCTCCCTCATAAGGGGTCGCCTCCCTCTATTAGAACACCTATATGTTCGCTGTATCGAACGGCCTCTAATGGAACTCGACTGCTTTGAGTTCGCACCGCGATTACGGGTACTCGCGATATCGGGCGAGGTTCAGCAGTACACTCCGGGTTTCCCTCTAAAGTTACCGAATGGTCAAGTTAAACATTTCTACTACGACAATCCAAGCTCAATGGCCATCTACTCAGTGTGTCGTATGGCTCTAAACGATCGAGGTGCTGATCCCGACCTTCAAACCTGTCGACTGTCATTGGATTCAACGTCCATACACCATTTCTGGCAACTTCGAAGATGCCACCCACGATATGCCAATCTCATACTGGACCTTCCCTACCTGACGCAACTGGAGTTGAACCACACCGAGAAAAAGTCTGGAATAGAGATAACACTGTTTTGGATCAAGACAGGCAGTCTAAAAAACCTTACCATCTTCTCAACTGGACCAGATCGAGCACCTTTCGTGACGTTCTTTACGAAGACTTCTCAAAAAACAAACCGTCACCTAAATCCCTAACATCGCTCACCATTCACCAGGTCGAAATGCCCGCAGACGAGTTCTCCGCTGTACTTGACCTGCTTACGGGTTTGGAGATCCTTAAATTCGGCGTTCAGAAAGGGATCACCAACGATCATTTGGAGCTGATTTACGATACCACATCCACTTCCTTTTCAATCATTCTGAATCTCCAGACCCTGGCGCTTCTTCCAACTGAGGGCGTTGAGTCTCAATATGGTGATGAAGTGCTTGCAAATTTGCTAGATATTAGGTGGAGAGGTCTGTCAGAACCTGGTTCATCGTCCCAACCTCAACCTAGCAACCATTTGTTATCTGTGGAGGTCGATCGCAGAATCGTGGACGAGAGGTGAAGGAATGCGTTATTAAAGAGATAGAGGAACTCGAATTTTGTACAGAATTACGTGACTGACTTGACGTACATAAGTGAGTAGATTCATCGATGAACTGTTATCGTATAACCATACAACAATATCTAAGATAGTGCTTCACATTCCATTGGTAGAATGTATTATATGTTGCGGAAATCAGTTTTTTTGCGTAGCCAAATAGGTATAGCCGGACTTCAGAGTTAAAACTCATTTGGGGGGTATTCGTTGTGCACATGCCAACTACGCCTGTGAGAAAGGTGCCACCGTTTTTTATCCTAATCTGGATTTAGACGACCATCAATCCGGATACCATTACTCGGAATGCGGATGTCTCTACTGTGGGAATGAATAACAGCTGCCTCGGTCTCCGCTACGCCGTACGCTCATTGACTTTTTACTCGCTCCAGAGGGCTCCGAGTAGACTCGTCCGCTGTATAAGATCACAATTATGAATGCTAGTGATATAAGGCGATGTTCTTCAGCACGATCACGGTTTTCCCTCAAACTTACTGAATGGTCAAGACAGTCATTTTTGCTACGAAGATCCAAACATACTAGCCATCCCATTGTGTCAGAAAGCTTCAAGACCGGGGGGCTGAGCCCAACCTCTAAACCTGTCGGCTGTTATTGCGTTCAGATTCCATATCTCGATTCCTGGAATTGTGAAGAAACCGCACACGATTCGCCAATCTCATACTTGAACTTCCCGTACTTGACGGAGCTATAGTTGGACTATACTGAGAAAAAATCCGGATAGAGCAGTAGGTGGATTTAACGATTTATTGAACAAAACCTGTCGTTTAGTGGTGTGTTCTGTTGTATCCATCTCGTCTCCTAGCTCTCTAGACTTTCCCCGTCGTTTCTCTTCCTCATCTGCCATAACAGCTGGTGTAAACTGAAGAAAGGGTGCTTCTGGCTTCTGCCGTGCCTCCCCTGCGTGTGTGAACGCGCCTGATTCTTCGATAAACTTTGTGTGAGTGCTTCAATTCCGACTTGTTCCTAATAGTTCCGGAGCGAGATTGACACCTTGCGCAAGGTGTCTCGGTGTGGTTTGTACGTGGGGGCATGATGCAATGCATGAATCCCAATGAGAAATGCCCCGATTTTCTCTGATATCTAGTGATACCAGGTGATATAGCTTCATGCTCATCGATATCAGTTGACATTATCCGCCTCTGTTCGTTGGTTTAGGTCCATCGCCATTGGTCGTTCGCTGCAAGTCCGGTCCCTTCGCTTTGGCTCAAATGTCTGGCTTCTTCTCAGGCCTCTAATTGTTTTTTTTGTAGTATGGAACGAGTATGAAGCTTCTAGTTTAGTAGGGAGGAGAAATCAAGTTACCGGGGCCCGGTAAGAAAGGATCTGCGCGACTGCCGGACAACCCGTGGGAATTAGTGACAAACCTTCTTGTTTCCCGACCTTCATCACACGCGAAGGATCACCTTGATGCCGCTAAACACCGGAATTGCATTGGACATCTATCTATTCATAGTCCGAGAAGACCTGTTTTACTCATCTCTGTCAGTGGCGTAGATAGGGCGGCAGGTACGTATACGGTTTTGACATCGGGCTTATTCACACTTTTGTCATCAAATGCGTAGAACAAGGAGTTCAATTAGGGCTGGGAATTATAGTCGTGCCTCTTCATCTCTTTCCTCAAAACATTGAACACAATGCCAGCCCTCCAACAGTCTACCTCAAAACACCTAGTTCTTGTCACTGGTACCACAGGATACATCGCTTCATGGGTCGTTCGATATCTCCTTGAACGTGGTTACAACGTGCGAGGTGCCGTTCGGTCGACTTCAAAAGGTCAACAGACGATGGAGACTTTTGGAAAGCTTTCTGGATATGGCGAACCAAACTTTGGCAAGTTTGAATACGTCGTCGTCGAGGACATTGCGAAGGAAGGGGCGTTCGATGAAGCTGTCAAAGGTGTCGATGCTATCGAGCATCTTGCCAGTCCAGTTATATTCGACCCTGATGTGGACCCTAAGGAGTTGATTGAGCCAGCTGTGAAGGGTGCGGTTGGGATATTGGAAAGTGCGAAGAAGTATGGTGAAAAAGTGAAGCGGGTGGTCATTACTTCGTCTGCGGCTGCGATAATCAAGCCTGGCGGCGAAAATAACACTTATGACGAGTCAGATTGGAATGATGTTTCGGTGAAGGAGACTGAGGAGCTTGGAAGGAAAGCTCCGGGATTGACGAAGTACAGGGCTAGTAAGACGTTGGCGGAGAGAGGTGAGTTTATTAGTCCTTTGCAACAGGCTGAAATGCTCATTAGTTTATCTATAGCTGTTTGGGCTTTTGCATCAGCCAACAGTTCCCTTCCATTTGATATTGTCACCATCAATCCCCCATTCGTTTATGGGCCAACGACCAACTATGTTTCGACGCCGGAAAATCTGAGCATATCTGCAGCTGATTGGTACAAGACTGTCGTTGCTAAATGTAAGAGCTCATTTTAACACGCCTATGATTGACATGCTAACACATCTCTCACAGATGCTGAAAACCAGTCTTCCGAATATCTCGAAACCAAATTTACGTGCTGGGTGGATGTACGAGACGTCGCGGAAGCTCATATACGGGCTTTGGTGAAGGAGGAGGCAGGTGGGAAACGGATTATTGTATCTGTTGAACCATTCTTTTGGCAAGAATGGCGTATGTATTTCTCGTGTCTCACTTTCGATTTATTCAACTGACTTTTCTTTGTAGTTGACGTGGCAAACTCCCTTACGCCTTTGCCTTATACCAAGCATCCCCTGTCTCGAGGGAATCCGGGTGTTGAAAGCTCTGCTCGACCTCACGCCATTTATAATGCTGAGAGGGCCAAACAAATACTAGGAATATCCGGAGACGAAGATGCGGAATGGAGATACAAAACTAAAGAGGAGACAGCTAGGGATATGTTGATTGAGTTTGCGGCAAGAGGTTGGTGAATAGATACATTTTATGTCAATATTCTCGGAAACAGTGGTCGTCTCCTGGTTCTCAACATCTGTCGCTATTCATTCACTTTTACGGTCTATTCCATCTCCTTGAACACCTTTTAATGTTACCTTCAAATTCAATGTAATTGATCAGACACCAACATGTATACAAGTGAACCTCTAATAATGGATTCAGCTTCCTCTCCCTAACCAACAACTGCTAGGGTAAATGCTTAAGACAAAATATGGCCATATTAGAATTTACAGATGATTATCTGGAGTTGCTCTACAATACCACATCCGAGTCCACCACTTTTTGCATCGTTCCAATCCTCCAGGCCTTGACTCTGTTCCCCACTCTGGGTTTCAAGTCCCATTACAATGATGAGACGCTTGCAAAACTGCTAGAGCTTGGGGAGTCGGACCCTCAGGATCTGGTTTATCATTGTCCCAGACGCAGTCTGGCAGCCATTCATTATCCATAGGGTCGACTGCAAAGTCATGATTGAGACAGTAAGGAGCAGGCTGGACCAGCTCCGTGGATGGAGGAGTCCCCTCCATGACTGTACTGATTATTGCCGTATGTTTTGTGGGCGGTCGAGTGAGAATCTGCTGAAACCGGAGGATGGTATTTCCTTAGCTAGCGATCCGTCGCAATGCTGCATTTTCCAACGTTTCATAAGTACTTACAAAGTCATCACAAAAATAAATGAATCCACACACTGTTTCTACATTAATTGAGCCAAAATTACTCCAGACTTGCCTTTTATCCCTGTTGAGGCTAGAAGTCCTTTCTAGTCAGGCAAGTTGTAACATAGAAGCTAACTCAACGAGCTGCTCGCTCTTAAAGATGCCCGAATGCTCGTTATCGAAGGGATAGACGCTTGGCTGGCGAAAGGTGATGAGGAGATCTGGTCGATAGGTCGACCGTGAAGCGTTGTAATATATATCTAGAAAAACAAAGCTAACAACTAGACAGTGGCACCAACAAAAATATCAGAGAATAAAATACTCAGCTAGAATATTAGGCTCAGGTTCAGCTCGGCTCGGCTCGGCTCGGCTCGTTGTGGCTCTAGGGCTCGATGTGTAGGTAGAAAAGCTCAGGTATTCAGACTGACTCGAAGTAGGAGGGGAAAAAGATTGATTCCCTTCTTGAATACACATTTTTCGTATATAAGAGATAAAGACTGAGTGAAAACTGTGAGAGTGAGAAGCAAGTCAAAGTCAAAGTCAAAGGAAGCAAATAAAAGATTATCTATCAGTTCCTTAATAAACAGTGTGGAACTCTCCATTCACCCTCGGACTCGCAAGCTTTTCTCTCTGCCAGCAGCACTCAACTCTACACAGGATGGACCCCAACATCCGTGGAGGATCGCTAACGAGGTGGATGAAGTCTCGAAGCGGTGCACATGCAATGAGAGATTCGGCAGCGTTAGTCGAGAAGTCGGGAGAAATCCATAAGGTACAAGAAAATGGAGATAAAGAGATGAAGGGAATACAGTGACGTAGCGGAGGGAGAGAATCGGCATCAGGGAGAGTGACGGTTTTATAGGCTTTCGTCTTTGAAGGGAAAATGTGAAGCTGGTAATGGAAAGGATCGTCGTAGCTAGAAAGAGAAAGCAAAAGAGCCCTCCATCTGGCTCCACCACATCGTCTTCCTTCCACATTTGACAGAACTGGAGTTGTACCACTCCGAGATGAAATCCGGAATCCAAGTCATGTTATCCTGAATTGCGATCTCCTCTCTGAAGATCTTCACCATCTCCTCAACAGGACTGAAACCAAACACCTTTTCACAAGAGCCCGGTACACCTGATCAACAAGCGACGCCTTTCACCATGGCAATATGTGGGCCAGCGGAGGTCCACTGGTAGGAACAAGTCCGAGGTTACAAAGAAATTTCAAATATGTAAAATCAAGTGTACAGGCAGGCATGAATTCATGTCAAACAGCTTTGAAACTTGTAACTTGCTCTAAAAAGTACACTTTTACCTCATAAACACCTGAGATAACAATGGGTTGAGGCACTTTGTTTGATGATGATAACCACTGTAGAATTAATCATAGGTTCAATGTCTTAATATTTGCCAGCTTCTGGCACTATATAGACTGCAGCGGCATAATGTTTTTTTGTATTACCCAGCTCAAGAAGTTCAAAATTAGTTATCAAAACTGTAGAAATCTGACATACAAGTGTTCATCTGAAGATGAGCATTGAGTAATTCAGATAGCATCTGCTGGACAACACAAGTCAAAGTTTAATTCTCAAGGTTTCTCTGCTATCCAAATCTCAGCTGCATTATTGAGATGTCTGATCTGATGAATATTAGAAGCCCTGCCTTCTTTCATGGTTGTCTATCTATACAGTTGAATCTCATATTGAATATGGTTAATTCTATGACTTCCATATTCCATACCATATATCCCTCCAAATTCTTCCCAAACTCTTTTTTCTGGGTAGTTTCCTGTTCTTTCTAGATTCCTTCCAGCAGATTTCCATAGATTCTGATATCTGTACCAGGACTACACTCTGAAACTCTGATCATGCTTAAAATGGGTGAATCTAGGCCCCTTCAATTTATTTGAAAGTTGCTTCTGAGATTTAGTAAGTTTGTTTGCCAATGAAGCTCATTTGGAAGGATTGAACCTCTGTTAGAATGCTTGAATACTGTTTCCCAAAGGCTCATCTGGATTTGAAAATTGCATGTTTCATGCACAAACAATAAACAATTAACAATATTATTGGGGAGCATCAATATTTGAGTGCTTAGTCAGTTGTCAAAAGTGTGTTCATTTAGTATATAGACTAAAAACCATATTATTGGCATGGTAAAACTAGGTCTATCTGTGGTGAAGCACTGGTAGTGAACACACAGAGACTGGAGCAGAGGCTCAACAGTCGATGACTAGTCCCAAGACAAAGACAATCAATATGAGCCTGGTAATCTACAGAGTACAAATACACACCTAGTCCCAAGACAAAGAGGTCAAGATGGGGGACTAGGTGACAAGTCGATCTATATATACTACTTGGCATGTGACCTATGATGTCATGACCTGGTATCATATGGAAACTGATAGAACGTAGCGGAAAATAACAGAACACAATGGAATGAAGACAAGATTAAGGGATGAAACAATAATAATGTCACAAAGTGTGTACCACTCTTATTTTCCTATGGTCTCTTTTCCTTTCTCTACGATACACGATACTATCCTTGTTTCATCTCTTGAGTCTATTTTCATTCCATTGCTTTCCATCACCTTCCGCTATGTTCTATCTGTTTCCGCATGATACCAGGTCATGACATCATAGGTCACATGCCAGGTAGTATATATAGGACGACTTGTCACCTAGTCCCCCATCTTGACCTCTTTGTCATTGGGACTAGGTGCGTATTTGTACTCTGTAGGATACCGAGCTGTATTGATCATCTTTGTCATTGGGACTAGTCTTTGACTGTCGAGCCTCTGCTCCAGTCTCTGTGTGTTCACCACCGGCGCTTCACCACATTAGGTCAAGATCCTTCACTGCACAGGCACCCTTCCAATAAGGCTGTCCCTGCAGGCCGTACCGTTCTGTCACGTCTCTGACATTTAGCGCATCGAGACCCGAATCTGAAGAGGAGAAAATCGACTGTACCGCATTACCACATGCATACAATGTCGCTGATAATGAGCACGTATACCTAGCCACCGACGGAGAGTGGGACAGCTGTGACCAAAACCCATGTCCTAATGCACTTGCAAACTCTATTTCCAAACCGCAAAACTTATATGACAACAACGGTAGTATCCTTGAATTTGGCCGTTTTATCCCAGTACTCCCACCGCTACCATCGACCCCACTTCCAGTTCTTCCAGTTAACCCCAGTCTATCCAGAACCCCCAGACACTCTAGGCCCGGGTCCCATGTAGGTTGACACTCTAGACCCACATTACGTACGTCCCCCACAGCTTCTCCCGCACCGGTGAATGATGTTGTTTCGAGCAAGTTATATGAACAAACTAACTCAAAAAGACGCTATATGCAAGTGGGGTTCTGGCATTGTCGAAGGTTCCGCACAGAGAAATCTGATTAAACTCTATATACACCAAATAATAGACTTAGAACATAGTCTAGAACG